>JAQGAW010005062.1:0-10112 GCA_034698025.1 Phthiracarus crinitus | reverse complement strand
TGTATGAAATGGGGGAAAACTACGAAATATACTACGAGCTAACATTTAATAAATAAATTAATAAACTGCTAAAAATTATATTATAATTGTGTTTTAATGCAGCAGTTATGCTGCAAAGCCCGCTTGTATAAAATAATTTATTCATTGATTTAATTCAGACATTTACCGATATGTCTATATTTTTCTTTTTTCCACCTCTAAAGCATTTACTAAATATTGTGAAATATATTTATAATAATTTCATTTAATGACATTTTGTCGTGAAGTCTAACAAAATAAGGGAAATGAGAACAAAAGATAAAGATATACATTTTTTAATCAAAATAATAGCGTTTATAACAATTCCACACTTGAATAATATGTCTTGGCTTTGTTAAACTTATGTAAAGTGAAAACTAAATGTATTTATGCACTTAAAACTGTATTTTATGTTCGTGTATATGCATCTAAAATAATATAATATTAGAAAAGTATAAATAATACAGTATTAAAGTTGTTTTGAGATTCCTTTAGTTTTGTTGCTCATTCACATTCAACTAACTATATATTCAAAATAAAAAATTTTATATAATTATTAGTTATTTTAGTTAATAAGATTTGGTTTCTTTAGTTTTAACACTTTGATTCTTATAAAGCCTAACAAAACTTAATGTTAAATATCACACATCAATATAAACTTTGTATTTAAGTTCTTCATAAATAATATAAGCAAAATTTTCAGTTAATTGTAAATAGTTTTGTATGCAATTTATAATATTAATTTAGGAGTTGTGTTATTTCTAATAAAAGCCAATTTCTAAACCTTTTATTTTAATATATTGTTAATTAAGAATTGTTCACAGTATGAGTCATGAATTGTTTTAATTGACTCGTGAGTTCCTTTGAACGTTTGTTACAAACATTGTATGCATGCAAATATTTTAAAATTTAATTTATATTGTAAATTATTATTTTTAATTTTAAAGAAAAATTATAATTAATGATTGAGTGAGAACATAGCTATGATTAATCTCTGATAGTAATTATGATAGAAAGCTCAAGCTTCTTCAAGCTATCTTAAGCTCAATCCAAGATCAAAGTAAAGTTTTAGCTTAAACAGTTATTAATTAATAACTTTTTTCACTAAATACTTTTTACTATTTATGAAAAAAAATTTTACTTTAAAAAAGTTATTTTTGACGTAAACCTAACCAAAATTCAGGCATAATTTTTTTCATTTACAATAAAATTGCACATATAATTAGTGAAGGAGAGGCTCGGGTTCCAGTGACTCCGGCCGGAACCTGAGCCTCTGTTGTAAGTTTTTTTAGAAAAAAAATTTCTATTTAATATCAAATGATACAATAGAACTTTTATGATAAACAATACATATGTTTTAGCAAATTTTGTAAAAACAAAAATATAAAAAACAAAGAAATTGCAATATTATAATTTGAAAATTTTCTAGAATTTACTTTCTATACAAAATTGTACAATAATAAACTACACAGAACCCTTCGAGCCTTTATAAAGAGGCTCTAAGGCTATATTAATCTGAATTCGAGCCTTGAACCCCAGGTTCAGGTTTAAAAATATAAGAACCTCAATCTCGAGCCTCTATTAAAAATTCGAGCACTAACCTGAGTCCGAGCCTGGGGCCCAGGTTTAGGCTCCAGAGGATCTTAACGTCCATCACTACATATAATTAATTCAAATATGGATTATCTTAATGAAATAATAAATTTATGCTTAATTTAATTATTACTTATTAAAAAATCATCAAAATAAAAAAAACCACCCATCCATTAATTGAGGCGCTTTAGCAACGGTTGGATAGAAAAATTTATAGACATAATAAGTAATGACGAGAGTAAGCTCAAGCTCAGATAAGCTTAAAAATAGCTTAAGTTCAATTCAAGCTCAACTTATGGATTTAAGGTAAATCTAAAGCTCAAAGCTCAGAGTTGGTTCAGCTTAGATTTAAAAGCTCAAAGCTCAAGCTTTAGTCCAGTGAGCTTCTTGCGCTTGAAAAGTCAATAATGAAAAAAAAATTACTTAAATTGTATCCAATTTTATCTAAATATAACTTAGCTTAGTCTAACGAAATATTTTAATATTTTTATAAAATATAATAATGAATAGCAAACAAGTCAATATTTTAGTTAATATAAATAAAACTTTACTATTAGTTATTTATAATGTTTTGTTTTTAGAAATTGAAATTTTTACTTTTAAGCTCAACAATAATAGTTTTTCAGTAATTTATTGACAATTCCTATTTAAAATAAATGCTATTTTTAATGCTATTTTGGTCCATTTTTAAAGCTATTTATAGCGCTTATTTGATATGTAATAAATGCTATTATTTTGAGGCTCTAATAATAAATATAACAAAGAGTCTAAAAATATATTATTATTTATTTTAAATAAGAAATTGATTAAAATACATGTATATTATATATTTTTTAAAATGGTATATATTTACAGATTTAATAAAATCGTATATAATCTTTCCTCAAATTATAACGTGATTTTTACCAAACGTGTGAATGTTTCCCAATCGCCACACATATAAAGGATGAAAAATGTTTCAAAGCATTCAATGATGAAATGTGTGAAGAAATATTACAATTTATATTAGTTTATTTATAGCCACTGTTGTCAATAAAACTATGGTCACATCATATCATTAGAAGTCCAATGCTATGAGATTATAACCCCAACTATAAACACATCCATAAAATCCGTGGATTGAAGACAACTATTAGGTTACGTTGTAATCAAATATTTATCTAAACGTAACTTAACGGAAGTTAAACTTTTTATTCCAACTCCTAATTGTCCAAAACTTGCATAAAACTTCTATGGTTTCTTCGTTCTTCATTTTTCTTGCGTTATTTTTAATACTTGTATATGTAATACTTTAAATTTATTTTAACTAATGGTTCTGTTAAAACACAATTACACGTTGCTTTATTTGATACGCTTGTCATAAACAGTCGAAAAGGTTTAAATAATTTATTTTACGATAATTGTATTGCTATAACAACTTTGATTACTCTATTCAAAGTTGTGATAAGTATAAACGAGTCATTCGAGAATTTCATAAACGTATAACTGATTATAAAAGTAAGTTATTGAACAAAAATAAATTTATTGAATAAAATTTCTTTTAATTTATAACTTTAATACAGTAAATGTAATTATTTTTCTCATACTCGCTTTTTTCTATAACAAATCCTTAACTCATTTAAAACAATGTTAATTTTCTTTAAAAAGTAAAATTCACTGAAAATTAAAAAAGTTGAATATATCAAGAATTTTTATCCTTAATATTGATATTTAATCATTTAATTCTCCTTAAAATAATTTTTTATCATTTCTTAAATTACTATAAATCATACCTTTATAACTACTATTTTATATTACTTTTTTTCATTCTGTAATACCACCACTCATAATCATAACAGTAAATATAATAAAATTTTAGTATTGGTCGTAATTATCAATTAATTTTTAAAAAATATATAAATTTGATTTAATTATTATTCCTATTAATATCATAAATCAAATTAATTTAAGAGAATAATAGTCATTATTATTATTTTTATTATTATTGATATCTTCATCGCAACTTACAAATTTAAATCCTAATAATGATTTTACAATTTTAAAATTATTACTATTAAGTACTATTAAGTATTGAAGAATAGGTACTATTTTTGACGATGTCATAAACAATAATTTAAATTAAGAATTAAAACAGCATCCATAGTAGAAATTTATTTTTCTCCACGATTCCATCCAGCAATAATAATTTTTTATTACTGCAATAATGCTCTTAGTAAAGGAATAAAGCTTAATGTGAGCTTAAGCTTGCTTGCTTGCTTGCTTGAGCTGAGCTTAAGCTTTATTTATTGATGCCCAATAGCTTAAGCCCAAGTTACAATCTCAACGTTAGATGAGCTAAAAAAATTAAGCTCAAGCTCGAAGATAAGGTTATAAGGCTTATTGAGAATTAAGCATATGATCCAACAAAACTATTGTTTTTAGTATCTTATTTTAAATTATTTTTGTATATTTGGATATAAATGATTGTATTCCATAAATTTTGTACGGATTGAAACTAAATTTAGGCATAAATTTAAATTAAATTAATTTATTTTATATAATTTGACAAAATATGTATTTTTATAAGCTATAAGCTCAAGCTTAAGATACTGATAAAAATACTAAGCTAAAGCTCAAGTTCTGGTATTTATAAACTTGAGCTAGATAACTCAAGCTCAAGCTCGGTATAATTGAGATTTATGCTGTCTCTAGACAAACAAACGATCATTTAATCTAAATCCTATTAAGTTTGCATAATCCCACTAATTTCCGCTTCAACAATAGCCAATCTGCTTCGATCTCTATGCTAAATGATATTTATTGCATTGCATCAGTGATGTGTTAAAAAAATTAGTGCAATAAACAAAATCCT
Source organism: Phthiracarus crinitus (assembly GCA_034698025.1). Lineage (NCBI taxonomy): Eukaryota > Metazoa > Arthropoda > Arachnida > Sarcoptiformes > Phthiracaridae > Phthiracarus > Phthiracarus crinitus. Next base: position 5,650 of record JAQGAW010005062.1, on the reverse strand, counting down.
ACGTTGCATTTATATAATAATTTTGTATTATATAATCTATGATTTCAAAGTCTATAATTGCATTTCTTTAGTCACTCATTTTAATATTTAATAATTTATTATTTTTAAAGGTGTTCATGGTTTGACTTTAGAGAAACCAAACCAAACGAAACCAAAAATTTCACTTTTCGATCCAAATTAAACCAATAAATTAAATTTTAAGAAAATCCAAACCAATCCATTGCATTTCAGTTAAAACACTAATAAAAACCCATCAAAAACAATAAAATTTTTCAAATTTTGAACCATACCAACCCATTTAAAAAAAATTGGATTAATCCATGGACACCTTTAATTATTTGTTATCGAAATCTTTTGTACATGTTAAACACTTGAAATCACAGTAAAACTAAAAGTAAAACTAATAAAACTTTTATCGTAATTTCCTTATTTCAGATAAGAATTATTGTTGCTTATATTATAAAATTTGTAAGCAATATTAAATAAATTTAAATACAGTTTAAGCGTTACATTATAAAAAATTGTTTGAAGTAAAAATAGTGCATTAGTTAATTCAGATTTATTAAATATTTTTTTTGTTAGCAAAAAAATTTATTAATTAAAAATTAATCTAATATTGATTTAAATGAGAAACAACAAACTTTTCTATTAAATAGAATAAAAGTTTTGATATACTCTGTAAAACAAATATAATATAATGTGTCTATTAAGACTTTTTATTATTTCTATGGTTGTGTTTACACCAATAGCCTTAATATATCCTTCAAACTTCGTTATAAATGGCTTCGAGTGTTGGGAAAATTATGTATCAATAAATGTGTCGGGTTACGAAGAATTTTGGGCAAATAGTTATAAAATCCAATACAAAACTAATTGGTTACCAGGAGAATGGATTAATTACGAGCATAATGAGACAATTAATAAATATGTAAAAATAAATCTAAGTCCATGGTCTGAATATACTTTCAGTGTAGTTGTCCATATTAATGTTGGGCTTTCCTTATCGTCGGATGAGTCAGATTTATGTATTGCTGATGAAGATGTTCCGTATAAAAACCCGGATTTGGTCATTGGTCGCGGAATTGGTTATAATAAACTTGAGATTGCATGGCAGCCCATGCCTCCAATTGAGCATAACGCTCCAGGATTTTTTTATCGCGTGTCATGGAGAAAGGAGAATAAATCACTAAAAACTATTTGGAACTATAGGAGAGTGAATGATTGGAACCAAAAACGGCTAACTGTGGAGAATTTACCAAACTCTGTAGCGGTAAGAATCAAGGTTGAGGCGTATAACAGTCACGGAAAATCTAATAAGGATGCGGATGAATCTATTATTTATTCTGGTGAAGATGCGCCTACAAATTTAAGAGTTTTAAATGTTCGCGACGGAAAAACTGTGACACTTCAATGGGAACCAGTTTTTCAGAATTCATTATATGGTTATTTTAAAGGCAAGCCATATTTCAAATTTTATATCTATTAAAGAACTTTTTATATTTTAAAAATATATATTCTAAAATTTTAAAAAAAACAAGACTTTTATAAAAGTTATTTTTTACTATATTGAATATACGAATTTGGTTTTCACTATACTGTTAAAGTCATAATAGATATACAGTTAAACTCATTTTTAAGCTCAGTTATACAGACAAATAATTAATATTAAGTTTCTATTCATTATTATAACTAAATTCAACAAATTAAATATATGCTATAAATTGATAAAATATAGGCTATAAAATCCAATCTTGGACTGAACACGAAATATTGAAAAAACAAGTGATACTATCGATGAGCGTTACAACCGCTACTGTTGATATCTTAATACCAGGCCAAACAAATAACGTGCAAGTTTTTGCAATATATGGAGATAATGATAATGATAGTCCGGCATCAAACACGATCGTAATAACTGAGTGTATACAGATTTCTTAGTAATAAACTTCCGATTTTAAATTCTGAACTCCAGAAAACTGAAGAGAGAATGCTTACAGGATTTGATCTCATTAATGAGGCGATAGACAATGAAATATTTCAATTAATAGAAGATTCAATGTTAATGGTCAATAAAGAGAATTTAGTTTTGATTGAAGAAATAGGTTTGGGACAGTTTGGATGTGTGTTTAAGGGAAACATTTTAGATAACGACAAAACTATTGTTAATGAAGTGGCCGTTAAAATTAATAAGAAAGGTTCAATTAATTATAATCGTTAAGATTAAATTTTAAATGAATCTACTAATAAATAAAACGTCATTTAACAGGTGATAAATCAGGGAACAAATTGTTTCTCGAAGAAGGATTACTAACAAAAGATTTCAATCATGAAAATGTTTTATCACTGATTGGCAGAGATATTAAAAACAATCCAACTGTTCTAACATTAATGACATTTGGAATTGATATCGCAACAGGTATTTAATTATATTTTTGTTGAAAAAGTTCTTTAAAGAAAAATCATTAATTTATTTATTCATTGAGACAAATATATTCTTGAATTAAGATTATGTTATTTATGTTATTATATTTATCTAATGAATACTTTTTCATTATACAATTAGATGTTCTTTTATAATAAAAGTTTATTTTTTCTAAATGGTATTGGATTTTAAATTAGTTTTAATTGAATTAAATCGTGTTAAGAGTAAATGGCGCAAAATATTTTTGATTTATTGTAATATTTTAAATAATTAAGATTAGTGTTAAATTTTATAAACTGAAACTGCGGAAACTGAAACGTAATCTGGCATATCAGGGTTAAAATCTTGAAATATATAATTATTTATTCGTATAATGTTTAAACTATTTTATATTTTTATTGAAATAAATTAATTTTCTAATGTAATACATATTAAATCGAAACCGTAATTTTTGAATATTTTCTCTTAAGGATGTCTTACTTATCATCTCAAAAATTTGTGCACAGAGATTTGGCTGCAAGAAATTGTTTGCTTGATAAAGGTTTTTGCGTAAAAGTGGCTGATTTTGGATTATCAAAAGATGTTTATGAGAATAGCTATTATAGAAGCGATAATAGTCAGTGTAAATTACCAGTGAAATGGATGGCACCTGAATGTTTGGAATTTGGTAATTATAGTACCAAATCGGATGTTTGGTCATTCGGTGTCGTTGTTTGGGAATTGTTAACACGTGGTATAACTCCATATCCCGATGTGGATAATTGGGATATTTTGAATTATTTAATGCAAGGCAGAAGATTGCCGAGAACTACACATTTTCCGAAGTTATTATACACACTAATCCTAAAATGTTGGTCATTAGAACGGGGTTTAAGACCAACATTCAAAGAATTGGTTGAAAAAATTCAATTAATTATCGTTAAAATGGCAAACAAAGAAGCGAAACAAAAAGTACTGAGAAAAGTCGTTTATGTTAATTGTGATGAAATTAATTCGGAATCAGAACAAAATACAGCCGTTAATGACAAACTTTTTATTCGAAATAGTCTAAAATTTTCGAGTCTAAATATGGACATCTAATTATTCTATAATCCAATAATATATTTATCTAAAATAAATTTTAATAGCGTTTTATTGAAAACTTTAATTGCATAATAGAAATATTAAAAATAAGAAACTTTTGTAAAATGAAATTAACTTAATTTAATGATATTTTAAACAATGACTGAAAATAAAAATGTAACGCAAAATGCATTCATTTGCAAATAACTAAAACGTTAGACAGTTAGTATCAAACATTACACAATCAATATCACATTAATTTCGTTACGTTAAGGAAATGAATAATATTTCGTTGTTAATGAATTAACATTTTTATTGATAATAATCAATGATTTATACATGAGTATCCTTTTCCGATCGTATTTTTGATCGTTTTTTGGAAAAAGCTTAACTTTATTTATACATAATGAAAACAATATTAAATTATTTATTTGTAGCTAAGTTTTCCTGCAGTTAAAGGAGATTATTATTTATTAATAGATACTGTAAATATGAATTACTAATATTAGTTTACTAATTTACTCATTTCTGTACAATTTTGAACACTTTCGGTGCCATTTACTTCAGAGTAATCCTCATTAGAGTATACGTAATTATCTTCGTATGCAACATCACTATAGTTATTCATTTTTAAACTGTTGTTTTGAGTAATGTCTTGTTTAGTTTGCGTACGCTTTAGTAATAAATAGAAATATATTAGTAAACTCGTCAAAATAATAATAATTATTATAGCAATTATAATATAAACGTAAGCTTTATTTCCCGTTACTCTAGATTTTGTCATTATTTTAGCGAAAAATATTATTCGGTGAGGAAATGGTGTCATCGAAGGGTTGAGTCATATTACCCTTAAATGACGAATCAATTAATTGAAAAATTCTTATGTAATCGATTATAAATACAGGACAGACCCAATTATTCACATCGGTATCGGTTAACACTTGATTCTGAAAGTGTAATTCTCCTCCGATTCCTAAATGTATATAAATCTTCAAATTGTGATCAAATGGTTGACCATTTCGTTCATAAAAATCGCTAAACTTTCTATTAAAGTATTGATAATCATTTATAAACCATTGAATCCATTCATTAGACCTTTAAATTTTATAGATTTGATAATCACTGAAACTTATTTTCGATAAAACTTTTCGATTATCGAAATTAGTTCCTAAATATTTATTTCCATCACTATAATAATGAACACCACTATAAATGATTGGCTTTTGAACGTTACTTATCAAATCTATTTGTCCACGTTTTGCCCTATCATTATAATCATAATTATCGTCGTCGACCATCCAAATCGATGGTCTCAACAGTTTTCCTGTTGGCAAAGCAGCGCGAATCTCAAGTTTACTATAAGTGAAGCTAAACTTAGTGTTAACCATCGCTGACGTATACTTTCAATTTGGTTCTCTTCTCGCGGTTATTGCCAATGCATTATCGATTAGTCTAATATTATTTTCATTATCAGTATAGCATTGAAGTTGATTATGACTTCCTATTAAACACTAAGTTAAGTATGAAAAATTAAAGATTTATCATTTGTTTTATCCCAAACCCGTGCAAAAGTTGTTTCAATGTTCCATTTGCTTAAATCAATTTGATGTGAATTGAACTCATCATTCCATACTAACATCCATTGTTGTGATGACGAGTTAACTATATATTCTGTTAATAATATGTACAGAATTGTAACGTAGAAAATCATTTAACGATTTTTAAATTATTATAGATAATTGAAGGATATGTAAATACTTTATTTGGCTAAGTTTTAAACAATTATTTAACTTATTAATTAAAACACAATATGCCTTAAGTGTTAATAAATAAAATGTTCAGTAAGTTATGTTTCAGTTACTAAAATATAATTATTATTTTAATAGTTTGTTAAGGAATTGAACAATATTTTTGTTAATTAATAATACGTTTTTATTGATCAGCAAATATTTATTGATTCACACATATCCTCATTCCTTTTCCCAATTTTCTTTAGAGATATTAAGTATCAGAACAACAACGACGACTTTTACGACGAATTTTATTACGTCTGTGACAACGTTTATGACGACGACCTCTACAATACTGTTCGTTATTGCAGTACCACTTCTTATGGGAACACGGGTTACACACCGGATAATCGCGTCCACACCTGTGTATCACTCG
>JAQGAW010005061.1:0-10113 GCA_034698025.1 Phthiracarus crinitus | reverse complement strand
ATATAAAACAAACTCCACGGCAAAGCAAATATAAATATTTGTGTTACGGAACAATGTATAGCCAATGGAAAGAATGAAAGTGCAAACAAAACAATCGGAAGTATATATATTGAATGGAAATCATAAAAATTAAACCATCGTTTAGCATATTTAAGCAATTGATAGGTGTCTTCAGCATCATTTAATCCAATACTGTTAGGAGTGACCAAACCTGATAGCATTAGAAATGGTTTCATAAAAGTTGGTGCGATCTTATTCTTATAATTTCTATAGTGTACTATTTGTGATGTGATTGCAATAATAGCCATTTGAACAATTGCTAAATTTTGATGAAATCTAACATTTATAAAGTAAGCAAAATCTCCAATAGCTATCGCTATAAATGGGTTATTGTCTTTTAATGTTGAACAAATTAAACTGCGTATTAAGCATAAACTTATTATTACAAAAACAAATGTAGGGTTAAATATAGTTTTTCGTTTAATAGACTTTAATTTATATAACGATAAACCAATTTCATAGAAATGATTACCCGCTGATTCAATCACATGTTTATGCGGTAATACTTGTTTACTGTCAAAAATGAACTCACTTTGTCTCATGTTTGTGATTAATAAATAAATTCGTACTATACTTATAATTTAATAATTAAATTCCATTTTAATATTCATTTTCATATAATAGAGCAAAACATTGTTAATTGTGATCTTTAAATATGTTTCAATCATAGAAAAGCTAATCTATAATCGATATTATTATTTTATTTAAGTCTTGTAAAAACAAATAAAGTAATGTAATAATTTTTTGTTCAAATAATTTAATTAATATTTCTTAATTTCATTGACGTAAATGTATGACAGTTTTGCGCAAATTATTATTTTAAGTACTTTTAATTTATCGAGTAATGCATCATTAATTTATAATGTTGAAGAAATTAAACTGCGAATTAAGCATAAAGTTATTATGACAAAAACAAATGTAGGGTTGAATATAGTTTTCCGTTTAATAGTATTGAAATGATATAACGATTAACCAATTTCATAGAAATGATTACCCGCTGATTCGATCACATGTTTTTATGGTAATAATTGTTTATTATCAAACATTAACTCACTTTTTCTCATGTTTTTTGATTAAATGATAAATTCGCCTTATTCTTACAATTTAATAATCAAAGCGCATTTTAATTTTAATTTTCATCTAATATTGCACAAAATTGTTAATTAAATCTCTAATAATGTTGCAATCATACAAAAGTTAATCGATATATTAAAATAAAATAAGTCGTGATGTAATACAAACCAATTTATTAGAATAATTTTTTTGTTTAAATATTTTAATTCAATATTACTTAATGTATTTTTCTAAGTATATTTAATTACGCGAGTAATGCAATCATTAATATATAAAGTTACCTTTTTAGAAAAAAAAGATAAAGTTAATTAAGTTAATTAATAATCTGCAGATTTTATTTTAAAAAAATTTTAAGAGCATATTATATTGAATATTTAATAATTAAAGTTATGGTTATTAAAGATTATTAGGAAACCTTTTTCTTCTAACTTTGCAGAATCAGATATATGGATTTGGGATTATTCGTCTGCTATTGGCCCGTTTATATTAATTAAAATATATTTTCTTTATATTTATTGAACGATTTTCCGTTTCTTTATAATTATTAAGTTATTTTAAAATGACAAAAAATCGATAAAAATTCATTGTTGAAAAGAAAATATTCTGAAAAATTTAGAAAAAATTGTGTAAAATAAAAACTTTTGTGGCATATTCCGCTAAATCGTAGCATATTACTATATAATTAAATTTTTATAATGATTGATTTAAATTAAAATGAATAAGAATCTAATATTCTTCATTTCTAAGTAGTACATAGTATTTGTATATATGCCGATTTCGATGAATAATATATTATTTACAAAATATTAAATTATAAAGTTTTGACATAAATGGGAGCGAAAAAACTATCGTAACTTAAAACAGCAAATTCACATATTATAACCGTATCTATCTTTTTAGCTCACTTTGTCCAAAGGAGATATTGGATTTGACATGTCTGTCTGTAGACCGTTTTTTCCTTTACATTTATTAAGGGATTTTTCCTTTATGATCATTAAGGGATTTTCCAATTCTTAATGGGTTTCAGAAAAAGATTAACAATGGGCTTAATAACTTCAAAACTGTCAAAATGGGCTAAAAACTCCTTTAAAAGTGATAATAATTCGCAAAAAATCATAAAATGTGAGAAAAATGTGGTATAAAAGTCTAAAATTTAGCTAAAAATGGCTTTAAAACGGACGTAAAACTGAAATCCTAAAAAACTTTTAAAATGGCTTTAAGATAAAACTTTGGAGGAAACAAAAAATTGTTAAAACTAATTCGGGTAATAATTTGTGGAACGCAATAGATGACATGCGTTTATTAGTTTCAATGAGTGTCCGCTATCAACAATTCGTGTGATATGGACTCGACGAAAGCTAAAACAAACCTTTTTCAAAATTCTCATTACACTCACTAAAGTGCTTGTTACAACCAGTGGTGGCCACGCTCGGCGCTCGCACTAGCACTCGACACAAAATTGGCGCTCAACGCTCGCGCTAACGCTCGTTAAAAGCGAAATGCTCGGCGCTCAATATCTTAACGCGCTCGAGCACTGAGCGTAAATGGAGCGTCAAATTGTGATAAATCTTGAGAAAAAAACTTAAGAATGATTAATTTATCTTTAATTTGACAAATTAATCAAAATATAGTATAATCAGAATTCTAAAATCTATAGACATTTCGAATAATTATATTCAACATTGTTCGTGTTAACTATACCTTAATATTTTTTTAATGAATTAATATAAACTTTTTTCTATAAATATTTTAAATCTACGCTTAGCACGCTCGCTCTTGCTCTTAAGTCGACTCTCAGCTTTTGCGCTCACGCAAGGTAAAAATCCATCGCTCGGCGCTCGCGCTCAGCTCCGAGCGCCATCCGCTCGAGCGTTGGCCATCACTGGTTACAAAAATAAATTATAAAACTATTTAATTTTTTTCGTTGAAACAATATTTAGTAAAAGTACTGTTTGAAAACAAAAGTAAAATATAGTTTTGCAACAATAAAAATTTAATTGCCAAAATTATTTAATACACAAAAATTGACTATAATTTTTAATTAATTTAGAATATAACACAAAGTGAGCGCAATATGTATATTCATATACTTGTTTTATTATAAATTTATTAATTTTAATTATAATACGTGGTTAAATGAGAACATCAATACAAATAACCGGTAAACTCTTATAAGAACTGAGAATATCTGGTTTTGTAAGTTCTGTTTGTGGTGTTTTCGGTCATTGGTTTCGATTATACTTCTAAAATAAAAATGCTATTTTTACCCACCTTTTGGTACATAAACTTATTTTACAATATTGTTGGCTATTTTATGGTTATTTCTAATTTTAAACTCAATTAATAAATATTTAGAGTAAGCTGCCGGACAAACCCAAATCCATATATCCGTAATTAAGCAACAGATAAAAAAATAAATATGATTGACAACTTATTTACGCTCATTTACTCTGGATTGACAATGGTTATTGTGGTACAGGTTTTAACAATTATTATTTTTTACCTAGAATTATATTATTCATTGGTAAACAACTGGTGTTTTTACGATAACCTTGTGTTTCGAAAATGTTGTGAATCATCCGATATATAATAGAATAAAATATTCTTTAGTAAACTTGAACTTCATTCATAATATAATAATGTACGCCATTTTTATTTTGTTTTCCATAATTCGGTTATCAACTCAACAGACAAATGGTAAGTAATTAACAGCAGATATAAATATCGGATAATTTTTAAAAATAAATCATAGAATCATTTAACTTAATTTTTTGGTAAGTTTTAAAAAATTGAAGTTTAAATCCAATTACTGTTAAGCGCTTCTAAGGAATTAAATTCAAAATAATATTTAATCATTTAATAATTTTCAATTTAAAAAATTTTACTAATAAGTCTAAAATTATAAATCTCAATAACTATTTTCATGCAAGATTAGCACACAATTTATTAACAAAACTAAAGCCAAAAAGTTTCCAATGTTTGAATTTTGACCATTTTTTGTATATCCAGTGGGAATCAGTCTGGGCTTAAACACGTCTTCAGACACAAAAGATTCCACAGGAATTCGTGTCGTTATAGTCTGGTTAAAACTGCTTTGGTCTTTTGCTGCTCTTTTCCCGATAGCGATCATCACTTCAATAGCATAATCACTATTATCGTGAATATCCAGTAAAATTGCAGCAGCGGTGGCATTGAATCCACTCATTTCGTGTGCCGCAAACCCTTTAGAAGTGGCTTCCAGTAATAAACTAAAACACGCAGCGCTGGTGTCATAACTGTGCCATTCGTTTTTGATTGATTTTCCTTTATGTATTTCGTAAACGTTTGACACCGAAATTATTATAACAGCAGAGTTATTGCATTTCACTTGATTAGCTGGCGCTAAAATATTAAGGAATTGATGCCATCTCTCAGTATTACGCTTTGCATACACAAAATTCCATGGCTGTATGTTATAGTTGGATGGCGACCAACGAGAGGCTTCGAATAACGAGAATAGCTCTGCATCGCTGATATCTTCTCCAGTCATTTCATATGTGGATATTCTGCTTAAAAGTAACGGATGAATTGGATATTTCGGGTTTCGTATCTATAGATTTTTTTGTATGAGTTAAAAATTTTATTTTAAATAAAACTAGTGTTTTAAATCGTATAATAATTTTTTTATCTTAGATGTTATGAAACATAAGCTTACATTCATAACATTTTTGTCATAATGTGCGTCGTATTCGATTTCCTTTTGACCAATTGTTTCTGTAAATTATTAAATTTATATGAATTATAAAAATTAAATTTAAAATTAACCAATTGCTGTAATACTCAATTTAAGTTATTTCTTATAAGCCAAATAAATATAAATTTTAACTTGTATTGAACTAAATTTCATTTAACTTTATTTAAGCTAATATCGAACTGTTTTTAAAAATATTGGAATACTTTTCTACGAAATAGACTTGCTAACAGGCCCCCGATTTGTCGGGCCCCCGCGGGCCCCTGACACATTTGGTCGGGCCGGGCCGGGTTTGGGATTTACACTAAAATTTCCGGGCTGGGCCGGGCTTTAATTTATAAATAAACAAAATTATATCTTGTATATTTTGACTATTAAATAAAATTATAAATTAGCTAATCTCTATTTAAATATGTCTAACTCAGTGGTGGCCACGCTAGGCGCTCGCACTAGCGCTCGACACAAAATTGGCGCTCAACGCTCGCGCTAACGCTCGTTAAAAGCGAAATGCTCTGCGCTCAATATCTTAACGCGCTCGAGCACTGAGCGTAAATGGAGCGTCAAATTGTGATAAATATTGAGAAAAAAACTTAAGAATGATTAATTTATCTTTAATTTGACAAATTAATCAAAATATAGTATAATCAGAATTCTAAAATTTATAGACATTTCGAATAATTATATTCAACATTGTTCGTGTTAACTATACCTTAATATTTTTTTTAATGAATTAATATAAACTTTTTTTATAAATATTTTAAATCTACGCTCAGCACGCTCGCTCTTGCTCTTAAGTCGACGCTCAGCGTTCGCGCTCACGCTAGGTAAAAATCCATCGCTCGGCGCTCGCGCTCAGCTCCGAGCGCCATCCGCTCGAGCGTTGGCCATCACTGGTCTAACTCTTCTAAAATGTATTATAGACTTAAAATAATATATTTTAAATAATTGGAGGGCATTAAATAAATTATTATATATAATATTTGTCGGGTACCCGCGGGCCCCCGATACTTTTTAACGGGCCGGGCCGGGTGGGGCCGGGGCTTAATAATTTGTAATTCCGGGATAATTTGTAAAGTTAATCGGGCTCGGGCCGGGGCTTAACTTCAAACTTTCGGGCCTGAGTCGGGCTCGGACCTGAAAATTTGAGCAATTGGACACTCTACTACGAAAGAAGTAGTTTATTTATCCGAGATTTTTCTATTGAAACGTTTATCTCGTAAAATTTATCCGTTTTAGTAAATTTTATACATATCCGATCAAGATTTGGAACTTTTGATCTCATTATGAATTTTAATTCTCTTTCTTGTTTTTTGTTAACTTTATTGTAAATTTCAGTCTTTATTATTCAAGCCTTAAAGTTAGGAAATTTTTTTAACATACCTGTTATTTCAATTAAAACGATAAAACATGCAGGAATAACAAAAATATTTATAAAAGATTTTCTTACAAACTGTGACTGAAACATAACCTTTAAAAGAACATCAATTCACTAATAAAAATGATTTAATCAAATTTATTTGAATAAAAATTTGTTTAAAAACTAATTTAATAAATAAATAAATCAACGGATGCTAAAAATGTTGCATTTAAAGTTAAATAAAGCTATACAACGGATTTTAATGTCTTGGATTAAAATATATTTAACGCTTATATACTTAGTTATAAGTATTTAATTAAGATATGAATATTTTCAATCTCTATTATGCACTCAATACAGTGGCAAACGTATCATATTTTTAAACTAAGGTAGTTTTTCAGTTATCTTAACTTAAATTTAACCGTATCATTAACACACCATTACTATGTACTATTAGATTTAGAATCTTTTATTAAGCCAAAAACAAATTTATTTTTTTGCATGTTTATTCAGAAAATAACTTTTCTTTAAATTATATCGAAATTTTGTGTTTTCGTTCTCTTTTAATAAATTTTATTGGGTCTCTTTATACTGAAAAATGAAAACAATTGTGAATTTATTTTTCGATTTTCTCGCTTCACTTAAGACTTATGTATTTATTAGTATCATTTAAAGAGTGGCTTACGTGACTAAAATCAGTTATATATATAATCGAATTCATTATCAATTTTTTCAATTCAATGCTATAGAATATAGTTGTCTCACATGTGTTCATTAACCTATTAGAAATTATTCTCTCTGTGTCGTTCTTGTTTGATGATAAATTAGTTGTTAACAATCTATTTTGTTGTTAATAAAATACAGTTAAAATATAGATCGGATTATGTGTTTACTTGTGGTTTAAATGAAATGAATAACGGTTTAACCGAATCGAATCTAGTTTTTAAAAAATCAAACAAACCCAAGCTAATAAGAAACCCAACCCGATTAACAGACAGTTTTCCGCCTCTATTATGCTTAATTTTATTTCTATTCTCTTTTAGCTTAAAGCCTTATTTGACTTCCATATAAACATGCATAATATCAAATTCATAAGCATTCTTATAGTTTATTGTCTCAAATTAAGTAATCAATAGGAGCGGATATTTCGGTTTTAAGCGAACAATTTTTTATTGTAAAAAGTTTGGTTAGAATCGATATTATTAACTTCAATGCTAAAATAAAGCTTTCAAGTCATAGCTTTTTAACCGAATTAACCGGTTTTTAAGTTTCCGACCGAAAATAAGATTTTCAACACGAAATTTATAAATCACTTATGTTTCATTCATTTGTAATGATGCGCATATGTATTTTTAAAAAATTGTCCATAAAAACAAATGAGTTTTTATCCATCCCTTAAATTTTGGTAAAATTTTTAAAATCCTATCGTTTAAAATTATTGAGTTTTTCGATGTGGCGTGGTTTCGGCTTATGTCTAGAAAATAAATTGAAAAAATGTTATCCAAAGGCAAAAAAATAGACTTAAGTATAATTATAAAAACATTAAAATGTAAAATGTTATCAAATATAATCCATTACTTTATTTAAAAATGTCAAACGATTTTTAACTTTATTTTAAACCGATTACTGCACGAATTTTGATTTTTTTCTGATTACCGCTCTTTGGTAATCAATTATGTATTGATTCGATATCTAACTTATTTAAGCGCGAATGGAAAAAGTATTTTAAAAATATTTTATAAATTATAGATATATTTTATTTGTTGCTATGCATTAAATGTCATAACTGGGTAATAGTAACGAATGATAATAACTTGGTTTGATAATTTTTATATACACGATAAATGTGCTTATAGTACACGTTAATCCTTTTAACTGATAAATTATTAATAAATTTACACAATAATAGTAAATTTCTACGCGTCAATAAAAAACAAGTGTTTATTTGTTGAAGTATTGTTAAATTGTTGAAATAAAAAATGAAATTAACTGCTAATACATGCAAACAACTAATTTTAATTTTATTCTATTTTGTCGACAAAACATTAAGCGCTGAGATAGCAAGCGATGACAGCGAAAAAATTGAGTCTTGTCGACAGAATATCGGTTCGTATGACTTAACTCAATGCGTTAAGAAATCGTCCAAAAATTGGATGCAAAACATAGATAGTGTTACAGATTTTATTATATACGAAAACAATAGCGATAGCGGTTATAATCAAAAGTACTATTGTTGTGCGAATTGGGATTCAATACATTGTGTGATGAATTTAGCGAAAATCAAGTGCGATTCAGAAGAGTATGATGTGATTAAAGTGCATATTCAAAGATCTATTGATTTTTTAATGAATAGCACGTGTAATCAATATAATTATGACACTTATTTATGTCATATTCCTGTTTGGTTTGTACCACTAATTGTTATAATTGCGTTCATTATTATTGCGATCTATAAATATCTCATCAATAAATATGTTTCTACGAAACAACAACCAAATAAAATTTTTAGTGCCATATTTTGATCACATGTTTGGCTAAGACTTCATAAAATATTAACTTATCAATAATTTTTTAACAATGTTTATTAATAAGGTTTTCAAATATGAAATAAATGAAAATTTTTACATATTTTTTTTAAATAACGTCAAAATGATGAAAATTATTTTCATGTAATAAAACTATTTTATAAAACACATGAAATTTTCTGAAAATTAATTAATACGCAAAAGTAATTCTTTTCACGAATCAATATATGATATCTAATTAATTTTTAAAGTAAACATTCGATAAGAATTATAATCTATTGTTGTTCTTTAAAGTTTAAGCTCGCATACGGGGGAAGAAAGTAATATAAGATTCAAATTAAAACTAAAAGTTATAATAAATTAAAACACTACTAAAACCTGTTGGTTCATCATTTCCCAACCCAACTGATTTTATCCAATCCCAACCCATCACATATCAACCCTACCAAACAAACCCTACCCAAGCTGACTATAACCCACAATACCCGACTTTATATTTTTCATCCCACTATCTAAACTACTCCTCCAGCCCCGCCCAACTAAACCAACACCCGACAATTCTGGAAGCCGCTTACCTCACAACATATGTTAAATGACATTATATTTAGAACCCCTTAAGGGGTTCCATTCCACCCCATTGAATGCCCTCTCATCTAACTTTTTCAATTTTTTAGTCCTTGAATTTTCCTTATTTTATGTGGGGAGTGTTCAAATTTTCCAAATTTCTAGGGTTCAACCCTGGTCTAGCGAACCATTATAAAACTTTCACATGTAAATGGATTTTATTATTTAATATTTTCTCAAAGTAATTATTTATTATTATTTTTTAAATCTTAACTTTTTTAGATTAGATTTTTAATTACATTAATACGAAAAATGTAGTTAAAAATTAAAAATTAAATTTATTGAAACTTCATACGCAGTTAATAATTTC
The DNA here is from genome assembly GCA_034698025.1 of Phthiracarus crinitus. Classification (NCBI taxonomy): domain Eukaryota; kingdom Metazoa; phylum Arthropoda; class Arachnida; order Sarcoptiformes; family Phthiracaridae; genus Phthiracarus; species Phthiracarus crinitus. Next base: position 433 of record JAQGAW010005061.1, on the reverse strand, counting down.
CAAAACGATCAAAAGTGTTATAAACAGTTGACTAAACAACTTGTTTATCATTCGTTTCATTAATCGGTGTCATTCGTAGATTATATTTTTCCACCGGAATTACGTCTAACGAATGATATTTTTTGAATTTCTTCAATCGATTATCATTAATATTGGCCACAACATTGCTCTCAACTGGTTTATTATGAAATAGAATCGAATCTCTGGTATGCTTTTCAGTGTTAGATTGAAACTTCAAAAACTTTCTTATTTTCCGCAAAAAAGTTACAAAATAGTTATATAACGCGAATATCGATAAACCCAAGTAAACGCCACCCAAACCGCCGACATCTGCCATAAACGCTGTAAATGTCATTTCAACGTTGTGTGTTATTATGAGTTCAGGTCCCGTGTGATGGACTATTGTGATGTCATTGATATTAGCGAACGCTGA
>JAQGAW010005060.1:0-10114 GCA_034698025.1 Phthiracarus crinitus | reverse complement strand
AACTTTAGAAAATTTCTTTTTAGAATCAATTCGTAGTTTTTTCTACACTACAAAATTATATTTATAAATGTAAATAATAGTTGATTGAAAAGTTTCATAATTAAATACATAATTAAATACATAAGTGTTTGTGTGAATTGAATTGAATATATTAAACAATAAATACCATAATAACGTACCATAACATAATTCCTCCCAATAGTATTGATTTTATAGTGCGTTATACGTATATTTTAACGTGCATTTACATCACAACCAGTTAATGTGACTTTTCCATCAAAAACTAATTCGCGGTCATTTCCTTCGTTAATATATTGTATATATAACTTTTCAGTTGGAGTTGGATGCCTAAAACAAATTGTATGATCATTTTATTTATTATTTATTATAATAACAGGCATAGGAATACCACTGTCCAAAAGTGCATCCAATATTAATAGTTTGATCGTAATAATGACATCTTTCACTCAATCTTATTGATGGTATATATTCATAAATATTTACTTTTGAGCAAATCTTTAGTAAAATAATAATTCCTAAAAATCCAGATGTCGGCGGGTTTTTCGGCAAACTTGCAAATGTAGTGCTTTGAAGCAAATCCCATGCTTTCCATTGTATGTCGGGATGAATAAGCAGTAAATTTTTGTATGAAAAATATTTCGTTAAATTATAATAAGCATTGAAAAACTGCGTGCGTTTTCGCATCCAATCATTTAAATCTGATGTATAATCAGAAGTATCCCAAACTAAATTGATTACATTCTTATATAATGTTGAATGTGAAACGTTGTAATCGTTATTTAAGACGAGTTGCGAATTCATGATTCGTAAAGACGTCTTGTGGCCGACATCTGACTCGTATGTGTCAATCGGCGCGTTATTGAATCGCATCACTATATCGTGGGAACTGATTTCGTTTCCTAAATGCGATTTTAACATTGAACCAGCATTTGATACCAAACTGCAATTCGGTTTTTCCCCAGTATTTAATCGAAACGCATCGAAAATACTAATTTTATTGAACGTAAACTCGTGTTTAATCGATGTTAGGTTTTGTAATAAAAATACTGGAATATCGCATAATAACTGTTTATTCGCAATATTCGCTCTTTTATTTCCTTTGAACTGAACATTGTATAAATTATTATTATTGCGGTTAAAAAATACACTCGAAAGTTGTAACTGAGATCTTCTGAATTTCACTAATAATTGCGCTTTAAATGAATCAATTTTCGATTGAATTACTTTGTCATTGATATATGTTTTGTCCGCTTTTTCCGATAATTTGTGATCATTGGTATAATGTTTATTAACCATAAATGAATTAAAAAACTTTACAAATAAATTTCGCTCCAAATGTACGGAAGTGTTACTCAACAAATTGAATAATATTACATAAAAGAATATTAGACAACTACTTATAATCATTATAACGAATAAACTAATAGTATACGTTAATACACGCATTTCTACTAATGATTGTTACACATTAACGCCTAATTGTTAATTTTAAACATTATTTGGGAACAAAACAAGAATAATATAAAATATTTAATAAGTGATGGAAAGCAATGTATTTAGGATTAGTGTCACCAAAGCAACGCATCGCACATCACATCACAGCATCGCAACTAATCAATAACTCACTGAACAAACTATTCATTAATCTTTAAAATGTTCGTTTTATACAATAAATAAATTTGTAAAATTAGTATTAAATTATATTTTTTGATCATTTATCGAAACATTAGTAAATACTCCAATACATACAAAATCATCATTAATAATGATTATATTAAAATTAACAAAATAAATACAATGGATTTATTTGAATTACCTTTAAGTCTATTTAACATAAATAATTATTCATTCTTTAACAAAAATTATAAAATAAACAAAACAAAAATATTAAAAAGAATATTCATATATAATAATATAGTTTTCGATTACTTTTTAATCGAAAACTTATGTTATATTAGTGGTATCGCGAGTCTCGTTCTGTTTTTCTTTAATTTTTTCCTCAACAAACTGCTTAATTCTTTGTTTGAGTTGGATATCAGGTTTGACCATATCCATAGTAAGTGGTGCGCGAGTGAACGGATCACTTTGATCGCTATTAACAATAATACAATTTAGAAAATATATAGGCATAACTTATTTTTAGATGTAATACCTTAATAGATGTCTAGCTATAGTCGATCGGTCAACACTAACGCCTGAATTGGGAAGTATTACTGGATCACTCATAAGACTACTCATAATAGGATCCATAAATTCTTCTGGAGCTTCGCTTAATGATATTTCTTTGCGCCGTTGATATTGCATTAACTGTTCAATGAGTTGTGCCACTTGTATCGTATCGCTAGACAGCGCTCCATAACCCGTTTTAATGAGCACATCGCTCGCTGATGGCAGCAATTGCGGCGAATATGACCTGTCGTCGCGACCGACAGCCAAACAAAAACTTTTAAACCTTTTATTTTCTTGATTAGCCAAATTCAAATAAATCGTACAAATATCGTGAACGATTTCCGCGGGTTTGAACTCGTATTCGCTCATATCTTTTACCTTAAAATTTCTCTTTTTAGGACCAACTAAATGCAACAAAAAATAATTAAGCATAGCTGCCATTCTGTCCACTAAAGTTTTATGCGAAAATATCGTTTTGATGTGCTCTGTGAGCCAACTTAACGTCTGAATAGTCTCTCTGCCAATAATATTATGAAATCTGGCGAGTCTTCCCGTGTGCTGAAAATTCGCTTCATTTTGCTGTCTCTGGTGATTCGTTAGGTTAGCGCCTGTACTGGTATTCTCTCTTTCCTGTTGGAGTTCACGAATTTTGTTCATATAACTGAGCGCTTCGTCCAACAAGAAAATTGCGTCATTCATCAGTAAGTTAATGAAACGTAAAAATAATGGCGGAGTTATTGACTCCATATTCGCTTCCGCGTAATCCGCTAACTCTTTCATTCTAATCCGATGCTGCTCTTTACTCCACAAATACTTCAAAACGATATACATTGGACGACGATATTGAAATTTTTGTTCGAATGCTACACTTTCGCCGCTAACTTCTGATATTTCTATGCTCACGAATACGTGAACGAGTGTCGGAACCAATTCATTAATGAATGGGTGATCAGTAAAAAGTTTTTCTGTGTTTGCGCTAAAAAATGAATGAATAAACAATACATATATCAGTAAATACGGTATCATAATGTAATAAACAAATACCTAAACGAATATCGATTGGTCTCGCTATGAATAGCTGGCATTAAGGCTTCGAGCATTTCTGCGAGACGTGCTCTCAAATGAGGATTTTTCATACGTTCAGGTGAACCCATAAATATCAGAATCATTGACATAAGTGGCTCTAAATTAATTGCTGGCAATGAGAAAGTTTTATCACTAAAACGTCTCACAAATATAACCAAATCAGCGATATTTTCGATAATAAATTCAGGTACAGATTTGAGGCACTTTGATTGTAATTGATTAGAAAGCGGTAAACTCAGTTTTTTAAACTGTTTGCTTGCATCCGATTCGTTCTCATTGACGGCTAAATTATTTAACCAAATAGCGGTCGCGATGTGAAAGTTAAACATCGTTTCTAAATATTGCTGCTCCGATAACATAGTTTTCATCGCCAAAAATTGAGTCATATTCCGATCCATACGTTGGCGCAACATTTGCAAAGTATCCGAATTTCGATCACTGGTCTGAAGACTCGCGTCTTCGTACATGTGCTGTATTTGATTGAGCTCTTGAACCAGTTTCAGAAAGCGTTCGTTGACCACACGAAACCCCAAATGTAGTGATTTATGTGTAGCGATGAAGCATTGAGTTATAAAATTTATCTCAAAATTTTTGCCATCGAACTGATCGTCGACATCACTTGGAATCAGAAATGATTCAGATCTTATCGCTTCGAGATATTTCTGATTTCCGAAATTGTTTTTCGTTAGACGACAATATCGCGCGTCAACTTTGAGCAACTTTTGTGATACAGGAATACAAAACGGTTTACTAAGTTGTAAGAGCACTGCAGACATATTGATCATAAACCCATCGGAAACATTCTGAGCACTTCCTGTTAGCATAAGCATCTCGTTTGTCCAAATTTTGGATCTGTCGCGATATGAGTATAGACAACATTCAATCCAATCAAGCGTTAAATTTCTCGTTTCTTGTAGTTTGAGCAACGAATACAGCACAGTGTGTACTTCACGAACCACTAAATTCAATTGAATGCCTAAATTTTTTTCGGTTACTCCGTGTTCGTGTTGTGTGTATTGCGAGGGATTGAGGAAAAACTCAAATTGTCTATTAGTTGGACGCGTCAAACAAGTGATACTAAGCATAAGACCCAGTAAAGTGTCCTGAAATGTTTTTCTTCCATTCGTTTGTGGCGTATTTAATTCGATAAAACTTTTTGCTAGATTTGCGTTGCAAACAAAACAGTGTATTAACTGTAATGTTCGGCTCAGAGTGTGGTCTATGAGAGACATACGACTAAATCGATCGCACAATACATTATAACTCGGTTTCAAAGCTCCAGTTAATCCTATTTCTTCGTCATCGTTACTCACTTTACGCACAATTTCGTCGCAAGTTTTCTTAATAAACGTTTGCAATATATTCTTATGATTAATATCGTTGCTATAATCGTCTAACAGATCCAAAAATGATGGAACACTCGATTTTTCGTCAAAGTTTGGACTGAACTCTGGATGACATAAAATAAGCGAAGACTGCGTTATGATATCATTTCTTAAGTTTATGATCTGCTGAGTGGTTAGAACTGTAGTGGTATTACACTCTAACCGATAAAAGCATTCATACAAGTAATGAAGAACTCGTGGTTCGCAACGATCGTCAAACATATGCTCAATAAAGCATCGTTGGTCTACATATGCGTCCACAACCACTCCATTCACGTCCGAAAGCATTAGTCGTTCGTAGAGATATTGTCCAACATTTTCGAGTGTTAACAGATTCGATGCCGAGTTTGGCGACGAATCATCGATTAATGAAACGCACTTTGTTTTAACCCATTTATTGCCATCATTTGCGCACAAATTTACTGGATTTACGATAAATCGAAATATTGACACTAATAAGTGATTAACGAGTAATTCTTTCTCGTTGTACTCATTAATGGCAGTCAACTGTTCAGTTAAATCGGTATTAATTTGCGATTTATTAGAAACATTGCAATCATTTTGCGGAACAACTGTATCCTTGTTTTGATCATCGCTAGCGTTCAATAGCGCTGTGAATGGATTACTGCTATTCATTCAATTCAATTATATTATCAATTGGAATATTAAGAGCAAATTATTGATATTCAATACAATTAATTATTCAACTAAATATTGTTGCATATCATTGCATACTCAATAATTACGTATACTATAAGTTACTTACAATCAGGGTGTGTCCAAAGGTCTGTTGGTCTGGTGTGCGTCTCATGTCTACCTTTTTTCAAATTTCAGAGTAGGGTATAAACTCATCGGATTTAAGCGACAATTTTTTGGCCGTCTGACCAATTTTTTCGAATTTTTTTCCTGATGAAAGCCTAAACCACACACAAAAAACTCAACGAATTTAAATGATAATTTTTTCAAATTTTGGTCAAAATTTAGAGGTGTCACAAAAACTCATCGGTTTTTATAAACAATTTTTTCACATATGCCAGAAAACTTTTCAAAATTTTCAATATTTTCGTCCTTGAATTTTCAAAATTTTAGGTGGTGTCCAAATTTTCGGATTTTCATAGGGGTGTATACCCCACAGACCTTCCCTCTCGGACACACTGCTTACAATGATATAGCATTTATGATACAGTCATACCGACGTAATACGTATTTTCCATTTAAAAAGCACGTGTTGTTCAATATGTTCACGATATGTTTACCACTGTTTATGTATGCGTTGCCTTAAAATATTTTTGTAATCAAATCTTTAATTAAATAAATAAGTTGTTTTATTTTCGATAAATTAATCATTTGAAAAATGGGACGAAAAGCAAAAACAGGAAAACAACGAAAAGATCGTTATTATCATTTGGCAAAAGAAACAGGTTTTTAATATTATATAAATAATTGAGAATTGATTGTTATTAACAAATTGGTTTTAACCATATCTTAAAGGTTACAGATCTCGTGCAGCGTTCAAACTAATTCAGATCAATCGGAAATTTGAATTTTTGCAGCGATCGAAAGTGTTGATCGATCTTTGCGCAGCACCTGGTGGTTGGCTTCAAGTGTCGCAGAAGTATATGCCTGTTTCCAGTGTTGTGGTTGGAGTAGATTTGGTTCCAATTAAGCCAATTCATAACGTCATTACATTACAAGACGATATAACGACCCAACACTTTCGTCAACAATTAAGAAAAGAACTTAAAACATGGAAAGCAGATGTGGTTCTACACGACGGCGCGCCAAATGTTGGTAAAACATGGCTTCACGACGCTTACAACCAAAACCGTCTGACGCTTAGCGCTCTTAGTGTTGCCGCAGAGTTTTTGATTAAAGGCGGATGGTTTATCACCAAAGTTTTTCGTTCTAAAGACTATAACGCTCTGATGTGGACATTTAAAAAGTTGTTTCAAAAAGTTCACTCAACCAAACCTCAAGCATCGCGCAGCGAATCCGCCGAAATATTTGTGATCTGTCAAAGCTTTCTCTCTCCCGATAAAATTGATCCAAAGTTTTTTGACCCCTCATTTGTTTTCGAAGACGTCGATCAAACGGCAAACTCCGAGAAGAAGAACAAAGCGAATTTGCTGAAACCTGCCAATAAACTAAAGAAGGCTAAAGCTGAGGGCTATACAGAAGGCGATTATTTACAGCACAAAAAATTGAATGCAACCGATTTTATTAAGAATATTAATCACATTGAATTATTAAGCAATTGTCACGAGGTATTCATTATTTGATTTTTACGGTTTTGATAGTTTACTATAGCCTAATATAATTAATTTCTTTAGATTGTTATTGATTCTGAAGAAGTAAAGAACCATCCGCTAACTAATGATGAAATAATTGAATGTTGTAAAGATATCAAAGTTCTCGGAAGAAAAGAAATACTGTAAGTCGTATCGTAACTGTTATACGGTATATCTAATGGTTTTTTATCTTCTATTATAAATTTACTTGATTTAGTTGTCTGATTACATGGAGAAAAAAGCTTAAATCAGATTTATTTAAGGAAGAAAAGACTAATGAAAAAACTGATGAGAAAGAAGTAGAAGACAGTGACATTTCTGAAACAGACGAAATCGATGATCACGTGGACCAGGAAGCGCGTGATGCGAAGCGAAAGAAAAGAAAAATTCTTAAAGAAAGGCGAAAACTTAACGAAAGAATGAATTTGAAAATGGTTTTAAAAAATGATCAGTTGGTGGAAGAAGAGTATGAATTATTTCGATTGAAAACAATCAAAAACAAGAAACAATTGGACCAAATCGATGAGATAGATCTCGATAAAGTCGAAGTTGATTTCGATGACGATATTAATGAAAATGATTCGGATTTGCTAACAAATAGCGTTTATTATGATAAAGACGATGAAGAACTCGAATTCAGTTCTGATGAAAGTAATGATTCAGGCGCTGATAAGTTGGATGATAATGTGGATGAAAATCTACCATCACTTTCTAATATAAATATTGAAAGCGACGAAGAAAATGATTTAGTTGTGAAATTGGAGGGTAAAGAAGCGAAAAGAGACAAAATTAATATGTTTTTTGATGCCAAAGTATTCCACGACGAAAGTGATGAAAATGATGACGAATTGGAGTTAGAATTGATTGAAGAAAAGTTAAAAAAAGGTGATAAACCTAAAACTCGTTCATTACCTAAAGATAAAATTAAAGAAAAACGCGAATCTAATGACGATGAGAGTTCAGATGATGAACAAAATCCGCAAAAAGAAACTTTAAATGAAAAATGTAAAAAGAAAGTCAAGCTTAATCCCGAAGAACTAGCTTTAGGAACGCTAATGATTAGATCGCAAAAAACGAAGAGAGATATTTTAGACAATGCGTGGAACCGCTATACGCACGGAGACAACGAGTTTGCTCCGTCTTGGTTCAGGAAAGACGAAGAAAAGCATTTTAGGAAACCTCTTCCCGTATCTGAGGATATGGTTAAAGATTATAAGCAACAACTCAGGGAAATAAATGCGCGGCCGATTAAAAAAGTGGCTGAAGCTAAAGCCAGGAAAAAGAAGAAAGCTCTTAGAAAGTTAGAAAAAGCCAGAAAAAGAGCGGAACATATAACTAATGCTTCGGATATGACTGAGAGAGAAAAGTCGGATCACATTAAAAAGTATTAATACTTATTGTTTCATTATTTCAATATTTATTTATTTAATATTATTTATTGATATACGTTATAGTGCTTACAAGAGAGCTTTAAAAGACAATAAAAAAGAAGTTAAATACGTTGTCGCCAAAAAACATCTCGGAAAACGAAGACCACCGGGCGTTAAAGGAAGGTATAAAGTAGTTGATCCCAGAATGAAGAAAGACAAACGTAAAAATGATTCGAAAAGCAAAAATAGTTCGAAATCAAAGCAAAATAGTTCGAAATCAAAGCAATCAAAATCGAAAAATCGCAAACAAAATTCAACTAAAAATCGCAAAAACAAGCGTTAAAAACATTGTTCAGATATTATTTTTTCTTTCATAATGTAAAACATAACATAAATAAACAGTTGTTTTATGACTTTTTATATTCTATTCTTTCGACTTTAACTTCATCGCCGATCAATTGATAAACATATGTAACTACAGTTGAAGATTGAATGTCCATCAGAACGAATGATGGAATTACGTTGCTTTTTATTTGGAAATAAAATCAAATTACTTTTATTGTTTCTAAATATAAATCTGGTTTTAATACCTTTCCAAAGCACTGTAAGCTCCAGTAGCGGATCCAGGATTGATAAAAAAGTTGCCGTCGTGTTCGTACGCCTCGAACTTATGAGTTTGTCCGGTAATAAGTATGTCCACATCGAGCTGTCGCTGGATTAAGCCTAAACTTTCGGGATCACCCCATGGAACGATTTGGTGGCCGTGACATAAACCTATGCGAAATTGTCCGACTGTTACCACCTTCTGGTCGGGATAATTCATATTCTAATGGACACAATAAGTAAGTAACAAATATTGTTAAGCCTACACACACACAGACACACATACCTCATCAAACTCTCCCTTAACGATATGCACATCACTCGCTAACGTTTTCAAGTAATCAAAAGACTCTTTTGTGCATAAATTGCCGGTACATAAGATATGTTGGATACGTCCGGGAACTAACAGTTTCTTGAATTTGGATGGAAGACTGTGAGATCGGTATGGAATGTGAGTGTCGCCCAACACTAGTACCAGCTATTGATTATCGATATTGATATTGATATTGATTATTAATTTGAATCGAAAACTTATCAATTATATAGCTTACCATTTTTCACAATTTATTAAAGTGTCGTTTTTTGCTTTATATATTAGATAACGTTTAAAATTGAAATGTCTGTGAGTTGTGTTTGTTGTTTGTACGCCCCGTTTATGTTTACTATCAATTTGTCAGCTGTTGTACGCAAATCAGAGTTGTTGGAAATTACTCCAATTTTTAAGCGCGAAATTGGAAATTTATAATCATTTTTACTTTTTATTTAATTAAACCTTCATTATAAAAATTTCTATTATAAACACTAAATTCTAATATTTAATAAACGATGGAAAGTAATGTATTTAGGATTAGTGTCACCAAAGCAACGCATCGCACATCGCATCACAGCATCACAACTAATCAATAACTCACTGAACAAACTATTCATTAATCTTTAAAAAGTTTGTTTTATACAATAAATAAATTTGTAAAATTAGTATTATATTATATTTTTTAATCATTTATCGAAACAATTCTAATACTCTAATACATACAAAATCATCATTAATAATGATTATATTAAAATTAACAAAATAAATTTTCTAAAACTTAATTATGAAACTTTTCAATCAACTTTTATTTACATTTATAAATATAATTTTGTAGTGTAGAAAAAACTACGAATTGATTCTAAAAAGAAATTTTCTAAAGTT
>JAQGAW010005059.1:0-10116 GCA_034698025.1 Phthiracarus crinitus | reverse complement strand
GAAACTCTAACCGAACCGAACCGTTTACGATTCTTACCCGATTAACCGACGGTTTAACCGACCCGTGAACAGCTTTAGTAATTAATATAGTATTGAGTAAACCGTATGATTTATTTGAATTAAAATAAATAGACGATGCGGTGTTCATGACATACATCAAAGTAATAATGCCAAATAAAATTGCATACATGAACACAATTGTTGTGTACGCGTTAATTAGTTTATATATAATCGGAAATAGCATCACACATATGAAACAAGTCATTAGAAAATAGAACAAAAATAAAAATTTTGACCAAAAGTTATTGTTATAGTCGTTTACTTCACGATAAATTGTGCTTAAATGCGATAACATTTCTTCTATAATTTTGTTATTTAAATATTGATTTCTCTGAGCAAAAGATTTAATTATTGTGTTAATTTCGCTGAGTTTAAGTTTAAGGTAATCGCATATAATGAAAAAGTATACCAATTGACACAATAAAATATTTGTATAATAGTAACAGCTTAGCGTCAGAAATAAACTCCACGGTATTGCAAACATTATAATTTGACTCAAGTTTTTACTATTTGCTGCCAATGGCACAAAAGAGATAATAAAATATGGGAATACAAATCGTGATGTTAAGTAGTAAAATATCAGTAAATACCTAGATTTATTAAGTAATCTTAAAATGTCCACTCTTTTCGTGAGACTAACATTTTGGGGAGAAATATTACCCGACAGCATTTGAAATGGTCTCAAATATATTGGTTGAATACTATAGTAATAATTATAGTAATGTAATAATTGAGAAACAAAGCATATTAACGCAATAATCATATTCAATAAGTTTCCGTGATTTTTGACGTTAAGAAAATAAAAACAATCACCGAGTTTTAAATATATATTCGGGTCTTTATTTTTAATCATTAAAAGAGCAAAGTTTCGAATCAAATTCGTGATCAGTACCGAAAAAATTAATAATGGATTGCAGAATCGAAACTTTGATTTATGACTATAAGCAGAAAATAAAGATAAACCAATTCGGTATAAGTGACTGTCCGCTGAATTAATAATCAAATGTAAAGGTAATGGTTTTGCAATATCAAACTCCATAAATAAGTTGGTCTAACAAATCTATTTATTGTCTATATTAACTTACATATATAAACTTATACTTAAGCATACGTTGAATGTTAAATAATTTTTCTTTTAAAGATTACTAAAAACTTTATAAATAGCACTTCAAATACAATAACGAGCATATATGTGTTATTTATTACTAGTAATAATTATTAATAGGAATTCAGTACAACTCCATTCATTTTACTAAATTATTAATATTTAACGATTTATCAAATTTTTTTATTGTTTTATTTAAAGGCGATTTTATCGTGTATTGATTTAACCCATGTATTAAATCATTTTATAAATATCAAAGTAAAATCTAAAAATAAAGTAATTTAAAGTTAAATATTATTCGATGTATATTATAGTACAATGTGATGAAAGTAATCAATACGTCAGTGTTAATTATAAGATGAGTTATTATCAAAATTGTTTTCCATTAAAGCCCACACTATTATGATTACGTCAATTCAAAGCAATAAACAGTGAAATAGTTAAAGTTAATATTACTTGCATATGAATTGTGGTTTAGTCGGTGTATTATTAGTTTTATTTCAGTAATGATATTCTGTCAAAATAATGCTCTTTATGACATTTTGTTATATTTTTATGTTTGAAAATTAGTTTAGCGGCTTTTAACATACGTATAGTTTATATTAGTTTAGTTTTCACAAGCAAACAAACAAAAATGACATATCTATTCACTATTAGATTAATAAACTTTATTTAATAGAAAGCATACTCTTATATCCAAATTTAACATTCAAATAATTTAAAAATATATATTAAAATTGAATGCAAAAATTATTTCCTAATCATCGACACGAACTTTAAATTAAATATGTATTTCATTTATATGTTGCAATTTAAATTAAGTCAAAAACACGTTTATACTAATACTTATTCAAAATTAAATGCCATTTAAAAATTATTCTTATTTACAATAATGATAATATTTTTACTTCTGTGAAATTTTATATATTTATTTTTATAAGCTATTATTTTAATGGGGAGATTCTGGCCAAACGTTCTCAGATAGGAGTAAACCGTAGGGTTGAAAATTGTCGATCCAAGCTTGAAGAATTTGGCAAAAATAGTGAAAATATTCATTAGAGTTTAGGGTATGAAAACGTTTAAATACCCTACATATTCTTTGTTGGCAATTTACTGCATTTTATGTACAAATTTTTAAAGATTAAAAATCACAAAAGATGTTCATAAATCAAGTTATAGCTGAAACTCGACTATAATTTTCGTACGTGTGATCCATTAGATGTTCAATCAAAACATTTCTCACTGTATGTTATAAATTTTTAAAAAGATATCTTTAACATAACTAATTATAATCAACTTCAATCATCTTTATAGATTAGGCCCTGATTTTTCGTGCCATCGCGGGCTACGGAAGTAGGGAAAGGAAAAGAGTTAGGAAAAGGGCTCATAAGAAAAATATCGGTTCTTGAATTAAAAATCATGCGAATTTAATTCTCATGAAACCGTAAACTACAATGTTTAACATGGAAATTAAAATTATGTGAGAAAGCAATATTTATCCCTATGTTTTTGTAGTGTTGGGCAGAGTTTTGAATTTCTTTAAAAATCATGCTTAGGCAGGGACTGAATATGTTTGGGGCGAATTCGTGCTCGGGCTCTTAATTTTAACGATGACAGTCTAAGCGTATTATATATGTTATGTAAAGCTTCCGGAAGTTCAAAATTTTTCAAACCGCTCCAAACCGTCAAATCAATATTAAAAACAGCAAACCGTAGCCAATTTTTTTATTTTAAAACCTCAAAAATCTGCGGTTTAAATCACAAAACCGCCGAACCGTTTAATGTTTTATAACTCATTAAAATTATTGCTTAACTCTCTATTTCCTATCAAATCTTCTTTATTTTTGTAAATTTTATTAATATTTAGCATAATGGGTATTTTAGTGAGATTTTAAAAGTAAATAAATAATGTAACTGTGCTATTTATAATTAATTTAATAGTTGTTTATTTAGTATTAAACATATGTATTTATTAATAAAATGTATAAATATAGTGTTTTCAATAATTATTTATCATTTTTAGTTACTAATATAGTTTAGAAATATCTTATAAAAAACTTATTGGCGGTTTTGAGGATTAATCGTGGTGTTTTTCTTTAAAATTTTGACCGCCGAAAACCGCAAAAATCTTATCAATAAGAACCGTAACCGCACAGCCAAGAAAACCGCGGTTTAACCTTACCGTTGGATGCTTTAATGTTAAAGATACTTAAACTGATGCATTGACAATAGATGGCGAAATCATATCATCACTTAAGTTTAGCACGTGTTTGCATTATAAGCTTATTTATTATTAAGTAATTTAATTAACATAGAATTAGTTTTGATATTTTATTAAATAAAATAATTTTATACACCACTTAACTCCTATGTTTGCTTTGTTATATAAACTATATTTTAATATATGTTTCAATTGATTCAATAATTAAATAGAAAAATTGTAAAGAAATGAACGATAAATTGAAATGTAGTTTCAGTCGTAATAGTTTCGATCGTTTTGGCAATGATTTGTGTACTGAAATATTACGGTATTTATCGTTTGAACATAAAATCAAATACGTATGCGTTTCATAACAATTCAAGATAACCATCGCTTGAAGTTATTAAAATTTCGATGGTCTGACCGATTAATGACCGCTAATATCGATAAATTTATTTTTATAACCGAAAACAGACCCAGAATTAGCTTTACTATTGAATTCATTGCTGGTATTAACAAACGATTGCGGGATTATTGCATTCATAATAATCATACGTCGGTATTAATAGTGATTATATTGCGACAAATCGTGACATGAATTGAGATATTTATGGTAATTATTATATTTAGTTACTAAACCTGAATATTTATATATAAAACAAAACTGATGTTTTCTGATCTTTAAATAAAAGATATTTTTAAAAAACATTTTGAATATAAATAGGTTGAAATAACTTATTAAATGATAAAATCAAATCTAATATTTGATGATTTTGTTTGAAATATTTAAGTTAAAGCAATATATAATCTTATTATAGTACAGACAATAACTTAACGGATAAAACCTTTTGATGGAACATAAGTCGTGCGTTAATATATTTACTAAAGTATAATCGATTTTTGAATATTTTTTCTGAATGTGCAAAGCAGTTATATTAATCCTCTTTAAAATTGAGCGTTTAATAATGTTTTTTGATTTAAGATTATTGTTTAACGTCTAATATCGGAATAAATTATTTTACAAAAAATATATTTCATGATCAAAATAATGAATCAATTTTTAAACAGTAATCCGATATTAACTAACATTTTTTGCGAAATAAAATAATCATTTATGAATTGTTTCGCAATTTCTTCATTTGCCACGAAAAAATGTTACACAGCATTTAAACGAAAAATAGATAAAATGCTATTCAATATATCGCTATGCAAGAGTGAGGTAAGCACACAACATTATTGCTGGTAAATTTCTATTGTCTCTAAACAAAAAGCTTCCATATCTAATAAAATCATTTGGTTGTTGAATGCATAACAATATAAAAACAAAGATAATAGAAATTGAAATGAAAATATTACAATGAGTATAATTTTTTATTTGGGCAATTCGTATGCATGAACTGTTCGTATTTAGATTCTAAAGAATAAGAGTCACACGCAGCTGTTATTCCATATCTCTTCAGCATATTTGGAAAGTGGTATAAATCCAATAGCAAACAATAAAAAATTTTTAAGTCGAAAGTATAACTTTTTTCAGCTAAAAATTTTCTTCCTATTTATGGAAGACTTGCAATGAGACTATCAAACACTAGCTATAAAAGCCAGGAAGTTATTTACTTCAAACTAGTTATTGATTTTAACTCGTTTCTATAACTGCTTTGGACCAAACTTTTTATTTTAGTAGATTTTAACATCGATACGTACAGTATGTGTGTGTCTGTATGTGTGCACAGGTTTTAATAATCTACTGAAGACTCTAAGGATTCTGTTGATGATTGTTGTGTCAAATAAATAGAGCATAACATTACTAGTGATAGAATGACAGTATGTTCTGCTCGAAACTAATAAAATTGATTTGCAAAAAATTAGCGTTGCGTTGTTTAGTTATCCGTTCAATTATAGTGTAACTTGCATTTAATGTAATCAATATTGGCATAAATTAACATCAGTTTATATTCGCTAACATTAATATTTATTTTGATTTTAATGAACGCAATATTGAATTTGGAAGAATTTATTCAAAAAAGTTATTTTAATGACATCATGTCAAATACATTTTCTCGTATACAAGTAAAGTGCAAAATATTTTTTTCATAATAAGATTGTCTAATTCTATATAAAAAAACATACACTACTTTCAGTTTGTATGTAATGATTAAAGAAATGCTTTTTTCTTTATGAAACTTGTGACAAACATAGTACCTTAGATAAAGCCTACTTAAGAGCATACAATAGAAAATTACATTTGTAGTGTTAATCTAAAGACAAACTAAAGCAGATCATGTTTATTCGCGCTTAATAGTCTAACTCATAGATTTAAATATACATTTACCAGTGTGTGGACCATAAACGTACAGAACAATATGCACATGGGATTTGAGACTCTAGTATCACGTATCGATTATAGTGCGAACGAACAAAGAGTATTGCGTGATCTGAATGCTAAGAAGTATTTACCTATAAATCCAAAATATATAATATTGTAGATCCTTTACAAAAGATCATTTTTATGCTTTTATTAATGATTGTTGTATACATGAAAGGGTTTATTAGATTGTATTACAGATTAAATACTTGAGTAACAAAGAAAATATTTCGTTACAATAATTAATTTTTTTGTTTTTTCTGTAAAAGATCAAAATGACTATTGAATTATAAGGATAGAAAGGAATATATTAGGTAAGTGCTATTATATTATATATAATTATAAAGTTATGTACGCCTAATGTTGAGCATTATTAGCTCGAGCTCACGTGTATTACTATACTAAAGTGATATATATCACATATATCACTGTATTTTAAGCAGTGGCGTGAATAATTCAAAAGTAACAAATTGCTCGGTAATAATAATAAACAACACTTCACAACATGTCTCAGAATATTATTTTGAAGGCACACACACATACACATGAAAGTGATTTTTCAAATTCTCTACAAAATCACTCTATTAATAATGCAGCAGTTGATGTACTATTAAATCTATAGCGCTTCGTGAACTAACATTTTTATTTGTCAAAAAATGTTATCCTTTACACGAATAAAAAGAATGAAATTAAAGAAAATTTACGCATTTAAACGAAACAGCGTTGCGATTGTTATAATTTGATTATTATTATAATATTTATATCAATATTCAACAAAATTAATCATCATTTCATTTCACTGCCAATAATGTTATTTCAGCTGTGCTACAAATACAGTAAATTAAACAAATATATACAGGTGTGCTAATTCTGGTAAACTATGCATCTTTGTTAACATAACATTATAGACAACAGAATTCGGATTCACCCGCATTGCTATAGTTTATATTATTCTTCTGGGACTTATAAATATTGATTATATGGTAAATTAAACATCATTATTTTGCCCGGCGAATTCCCCAAAAATCCATTATTTACCCCTAATAATTAAAAATTCTTTAAAATAACAATATGCATGTCAAAACCAGTGTATTTTTGAGACCCCTTAATTAATAATTATTAATCAAAAAATTTTAGTTCAAATCCGATGAGTTTTTAAAGGGCCATATTTATGTCTTTTCCAATAAAATAATTAAAATTGTTTTGAAATATAGTTTTATTAAATTTTATTTACAAAGTAAATTGTGTAGTCCCGAGTTTGCTCATTTCGAATTCCTCGAATATTGTTGTCCTTACATAATATTCCACATTTTTATAAACTATTAAAAAACCTTAATGTTGCTCAGTTTATACTAACGATCGAGTAAACAACAATGTTAACAAAAAAATCAATAAATAAATTTTTAATTGTATTATAGATTTATTGATAATATTTACCGTAACTCACGTTGATATGCAAATTAATATTGCTATGCGTACAATAAAAAATAAGTATTTTAAATGAAATAAAATAAGATTTTGGGATTAAAATTTAATTTGTTTTGTCCATTAATTTTAGAAACAATATATTTCTGAATTACTAATTGAAACTCAAAGTAATTAAAATAAAACACTCGAAAATACACTGAAAAGAATTTTTATTGTTTTCATTTCATTAATTATTTGAAATAAAAATAAAAACTTGTGCACACGAAATAGGAAGGAAACATCATATCTATTTCACAACAAACTTAATTATGTTCGGAACGAGTAGAATAGCTGTAAAACAAATTATTTAATTAACTATTGATTGTCCTAGTTTTTTATTCTTGCATTGCATTTCTTTAACTTATAGCTAATGAAAGCATAAAAACGAAAAATAAAACTGACAACGATTTTCTTGAAAAATTGAATTTTTACGCAAAAAGAAGCTGAAGATTTAAAGGGTTGATAAACATCTTCCAAAGAAACCCGAAACAAAAACCATTCCACCCTTAATTTAGAGCTCAATTAATGAATCATTTAATGCCAGATTTTTGTATTCGTTCGCCAACCATGTCATGCATCCACAGATTTACTGTATATTCCCCTCTTATCTCAAACTTTAATCAATCAAAGTGAACGTTTGCGCCACAGTTTTCTATGTTGTATTACTTCGGGAAAGTGTTTTGATTATCTATTTTGCTCATCTCTCAAAGTAGTAATAATAATAGCGCTCATAACAGAGCGAAAAAAATAAATTGGGATGAAAAGCGGAGAGAAATGAAAATCAAATAGAAATATAAGGATAAAGACATGGAATACCGAGAACTAACGAGAAAAATATATATAATTTTTTCTGTTCTTGACATCAAAAAAATCTAGATTCAATTAAAGTGGAAAATGAGTGCGCATGTATCGGTTTTTATGCCAAAAAATACGCACACGAGGAATATAGTGATAGTGCAAGTGCTGTGCTGTGCTGTTTGTGCTGAAAGAGCGAGAATAAATGTTTTTTAGTGTTCTTAATGTAATTTTTATGATATGATAACGCATGCCTTGAACTTTGACGGCAAAAGTATAGCTCACTCACTCACACACACAAACGCTTATACACATAGATATAACGAAACACACATCACAAAAACACACACGCATTCAGAAGAAAAATCGATATTTTAACAGCAGTTTTCGGTTGAGTTCCGGTTGCTGTTAACGTTAAAACGTTACGTTCGTATTTAAGTGTATGTGTGTCTGCGTGTGTACTGTATGTGCCAGCGATGTCCTTGAAATGGTCAGAAATGGTAGAATAAGGAAGTTACTATTGTGCGCGTGTTATACTGTATGTGTGCGATAGTGCTGTTGTGATCGAAGATGCAGCACAAGCACAGCTCATAGCTCTAACACACTAACATACATATCTCGCTTCCAATGTGTGGTATGGTGTGTGCGACCCATTTATTATAACATTTTATCTCTCAGTATAATTCTTCTTCGTCTCCGCAGCTCTAATGTATTGTTATCATGTCATTATTTGGCAAGTATTACATTAATCATATATAGTGTTAACTGTATGTGTGTATGTTATTGTTATTACAATTTAACTTTTCATTACTAAGTGTATATGTGTGGTAAAAATGTTATGCGCATTATATAAACTTTTATTATTATTATTCTTAATGTATCGATATATCGACGGCTAAACCGTCGCATACTCTCGAGAATATGTGTGCGTGTGTTTGTGAATCAATTCTTTTTGTTAGTCAAATAATGCGGTTTTATTTTCTCTCTCACTCTCTCTTTCTCTTAGAAACGCTTAGTATTTATGCATTAAATGGAAATTCTATTCAAATAGCATATATAACGCAATGCATGCGAAAAAGAATTGTATTGAATTACGTTATTCAGTTCTCTTTACTTCGTATAACGTAGTGCTGTATTCGGGAAAAACTTTTAATGCTTTTTATTAGATTGGTTTTGAGCGGTGATGTCACTCCTCTATCCGTTTAATTCGTATTAATATTTTGCTCGTAACCCCAATTTTACGCTAATTACGTTAAATTTTGTGTGCTATGGATATGTGGAAAATGATTATTATTTTTTATTATTATTATTTTTCTAGTTTAGAACGGAAATTAAATGAATAAAAATTATATTAGCGAATTGAATATTATAGCATTTATTGCAGACAACCGGCATTTTATGTAAATGAAGATCGATTTACCGTTTTCTTTCTTACGCAATCTATTAAAATAAAATAAGTTAAAGTAGAGTTTTATTGAGCGATATTTTCTGTTACCACAGATTTAAGTAACAGGCGTTTGTGGTTTTTTGATAAAAAATTTTCCAATCGAGATAAGCGAGAGATTTTTTTTACGCTAAAATACATATTTACTTTTCTATTTTATTATGTTTTTTAGGTTAAATATTTTTTCATCATTTTTCAATTTTTTTCATTTTTAATAATGTAGTTTCGAAGAGAGATGAGCATTTGAACTGCAGCTAACTTTTATTTATATCTTAAATGATAGATCCCTGGGTAATAAACATTTTGCTAAAATCTTTCAATTTTCTAATACATTTGAATCAGGATTTTATTCCTCGTGATTTCAAATTTAATCTTCCCATACATATATATTTTAAAACATTATAAACTTGACAATTGTTTTGTGTGTATCATCTTCTGGACAAAATTATAAAATCATTAAATATTTTAAGGGATGCCCTGAGAACCGTTTGCGAATCTAACAAGGGTTCAAAATTTTTAAAGCATGACAAATGGAGAAATAAATAGAAACACATTTAGTATTCCAATTCATTAATAGTAAATTAAATTTAAAATATAAATTTTTAACAAAAAACTTACTTTTTTCTTCGGTTAAACAACTTTTTAATTACAATTTCGTAATTTTTATTTTGATGAGACGTTTC
>JAQGAW010005058.1:0-10116 GCA_034698025.1 Phthiracarus crinitus | reverse complement strand
TATTTTAAAAGGTAAATAAAATTAATTTTAATGTATTTATTCAACATTAATAAAAAAAAGTTTATTATTTTATATTTATTTTTATAATCTTTATTATATATTTCAATCACAACTTAATGATAATAACCTCATATAAAATATTAGTTTTATTTAACTTGAAATTTAAAAATCAAGTTACAATTAAAAAGAATATTTTTAAATTTTATAAATGATGTGGAGTAATAATACTTATAAAAATGAATATTTATATTTTTCTTAGAATTTTTTAATATTATATAATATAAATCTGTGTAAAATATATTTTCTAAAATCGTGTGTAATACAATTTTAAATTTTGTTTATAATTTAAACTTAAATTAATTAGTAAGAAAACGATTCATAAGTATGAGACAACAATTATTTTTAATTTTTTGAAAAATCTCAATTATTATAAATCAGTTTTTTCTATTGGAATTTAATATGTTATGAAAGTATATTTTCGAAATATATACAATTTTAATCGTAATATATTCTAAATTTGTAAAGGCAAAATCAAAAAATATGCTAGTTTTCATTTGATTTTGTAAAATACGATTTTACATAAATCTATAATAATGAAAATAATAAATATATTTGTTAATGAAACTAAATATATTGTTGGTATGAACAAAAAATCTAAATTTTTAATAAGTAATTACTTTTAGTTTTTGTATTTTAATTATGGTTAGAAAGTATGTTTAATTTGAATTTAAATAAATATGCATTATAAATAAAAATAATTTAATTGTTTTTTAAAAAATTTATAATATAATATAATATCCCTTTTGTTTTAGTTAATCTTAATTCATTTAATCATAAGCTACAAAATATTTGTTTATAAATATTAATGAAATAAAAATCTTTGTGTAGAAAAAATATGTTAATTAAGGTAATTATTATTTAATCACATACTTTTAAGACTACAATTTTTATAGAATTTAAAATATTAACTTACTGAATTTATCTGTACGAATGCATCGTAAAAATTAGTCAAAACTCTTCTTTGGATTACATATGTTGACATCAAAGCTTTAAATTTTCTCTTTATGCAAAATTAGAAATTTTATTATTAATCACAAAAGATTATATTAATATAAAGGTAAATAAGTTTTGACTAATGTTTTTTGATAATTTAATATTAATGTTAATATTATATTTTTTTTCTAAAAAATAAATTTATTAATAATTTAAATGTTATAAACTTTTAAAAAATGCATTATTAGCTTTATAAAAAAAATGTGTTTAAAAATTATCTTTGTTTTCTAAAAAATCGAATTTGTTTTTTATCTTTTAGGTTTTTATCATTCGTTGGCAATCCAGATCACAGCTTATTTATTTAAAAAATTTTATACTCATTTAAAATTTTAACATTCTACTCATAAGGTAAGGAATTTATATGTACATTTTAAAAATAAATTATAATTAATAAAAATAATAAATTTATTTCAAATAAAATTGTTTAAAATTATATTTTCAAAATTGGTAAAAAAACTTTGCTAATTTATCTGATTTTATTATTAATGGATAAATTTTCTTAAATTTTTTATACTATTTTTAAATAAATTAAAAGTATTATTGCCTGTTTCTATATTCAAAACAGATAAAAATTTATTAAAATTTAGTTCGATTTCTTTATTTATTAACATTAATGTAATTAATGATTATCAAGATTTATTATTTATCTATTTATTGAATTTTATATAACAATTGTTTGATTATATTTTTAATAATAATTGATAATAATTGCGCTCTAGAATAAAATTTTATTTAAGATTTTATATTAAGGTTAATAAGTCGATAATAAAAGTGGTCAAACTTAGGAAAGTTATTCTTTTTAAATAAAGGTCTAAATATTAATACAATAAAATATGAGAACGAATCACATTAAAATAAAATTTTGAGAACTATTTTTGTTTCTGAAAAAACTGAATTTTAATGATAACTCCTGAAAATGCATGCTATTCAGGAATATACATTTTTTTGAAGAAGTAAAAGAACTTTTTCTCGATTATTATTTGGTCAAATTGGGAAGATGTTTAAGTAAAAATTCTGGTTTGAAAGACAATGTTTCTAAATTAAATCAATCATTAAAATTTCAACTATGTTTGCAGATTTGTGGTCATAAAATCTAATTTCCTGATGTTTTTTAATATTTCAGTAATTGATTAGCTATTATCACTTAATAGATTATAATTTTTTAAACTGTTTTATTTAAATGGTAATTATTAAATAATTTAGTCTCATTTATTTCGCGTTCAACGTATATAATCATTTTTTTTGAATTAATAAAGAAATTTTTTTCCTGAATAATCTTGAGTTTCACTATTTTTTCCTTTTTCTTTCCTGTAAATGATCAGTTTTTAGTCCTGAGTTTGACAACTCTCGATATTAAACAAGTCATTAAGTATATTTGTTGTAAATTTAAGTTATGCTAAAATATCGAGACAATAAATAATTTATTTCAATCATTAAATTAATAAAATTTAAAATTTTCGTTACATAAATTTAAATATTTTAGATCAGGTAAATCGTGTATAAACACTAGTCTTTAATGTTTAATTTATGCTAAATTTAATTTATAAACTAGACCTTTTTATAATATTATTTGATCACTAAAACTGTGTTTTATTTTTTTGAAAGATTCTTATAATAAAAAACATAAATAAGTTATATAATACTCAGTTTTTATTATAAAAATGCACAATAATACCAAATATTGAAATTTCGATCATTTACGATGTTTTGAAATAGTTTAGTAAACATAATTATAAAGAGATAAATTTAACTTTATAACTTTTATCTCAAGTTAATTCAGTTTAAAGATTATTCTGTTTCATTTTGTAAACTAATATGATTTAATGCTAAATGTTTTATTCTTTAAAATTTATATATGCATAAATTTACAAATTACACAGTATTAATTCAAATTGATTTTACTTTTTAATTAATATTTATTTGAGTTTCAAGTGTTTAATACTAGACAATTAATCAAAAAATCTTTCAACGCAAAGCACAGTTGAAAGGAGCAAATTATTAATAATTGTTAAATCCAAATATTAAAGATTTTTGATAATTCCACTAAAACTTTATTATAAAAATATGTTAAATTATATTTTAATTACAGGTAATAAAATATTTAATAACGCAAGAGGTTCAATGTGATAGAAAATATTTTTTGCATTCAAACTGTGCTTTGAGTAAAACCTTTTATAAACTACACTAATTGTTATGCAGAAAACATTCTTAGCATAAATTTCTCTTTAAAATAACTACTGTTATTTTATGAGTATATTAATATAGCATACAAATGTTAATAGAACCTATGTTCTAAATATACACAATATGTATTAATAATATAATGAGCACACAAAGTATGTTTGGAGCAATGTTTATCCCGTACTCTACTAAAATATTAAGCTATCAAATTTTTAATATATTAAAATATTAAGCTATCAAAATATTAAATATATAATTTGTTAAATTAAGTTAAATTAGATGCATAAAAGATAGTTAAAAATTATACAATTATTTGAATCGTATTCAAACAAAATACAAAGTAATAAATTATAATAAACTAGTTTTAAATGAAAATTAACATAAAATATTATTAACATGAATAGAATTTTTTATTAGATTTGCTTTTAAAATGCTAGTTATTTATATTTTCGTTTCAATTTTTAATTTTAAAATATTGATTAAAAAAAGTTAATTATTTAAATAAAATAAAATTTTCATTAATATGTTAAATAATAATTTATTTTTTTTAACCAAAGACTAATATTTATTTTATTATATTTTAGATAATTAAAAATTAAAAATGAGCGAATCAGAAGAAAAAAATTTATTAACTTTGCCAAAAGAATTAAAGCAAATTATTTTATCAAATTTAACATACGAAGAGTTATCAAAAATTCGATTAGTATGTAGAGATTTTAACGATAATTGTAAAAATTTATTAAACCTGGGTTTTAAAAAAGTGGAAGTAATTCACTCAAAATATTTTGGAACAATTAAATCTCAACTACCCAAACGCCAATCGTTACGTCGATGTTCACCAATTTTTACTCATTTCGAAGTACTTTCTAGTATTGAATCTAAAATTTCTATTTTGAAGATGACTTATTCGAAGTTTATTGATAAAAATTTATGTTGCTTTATTGCTGGAAAAATTATTGATGAAATATATTCTATTCTAAGACTACTAAGAAAAAATCAAAAAATTCCAAAAGCTTATGAAGTTCTTAAAGAATTTAGAGATATTTCAACTATGGCTTACGAACATTTTGAAGAGAATTTTGCACCTTCTCTATTAATAAAGTTAGAAGAATTGAGAAATATTTCAACTGTTAATCTATATTCAGAAGTAAGTTTCAAATCACCTTGCAATTTAAATTTTGAAGAAAAAAAATTTTCGGATAAAGAAATCGCTAATTGGGAAGTATCTAAAATTAAAACATCAAATAGTATAAAACTTAAATTGATTCGTTCTGATCGTGATATACATAATTCTAATGTATCATTTAAAGAATTTGATAAATTCAAAAAAGATTTATCAAAATTTAAAATTTTTCAAACAAAATTTGAAAAGAAATTGCAAAAAAAAGATAAAATAATCAATCATATTAAATCAGATATGGACACAATATCCAATAAATTTACAAGTATGGATTTATTAATTCAACAAAAGAATCGAATAATTAAGCAAAAAAATATTGAAATGGAAAAACTTAAAAAGAGAATTAAATATTTAGAAAATTTTTAAAATATTAAAAATGAATACGAAATGATTATTCTTTATATGAACATTTATTAATAAGGCATTGAAAATTGTAAATTAACGAATGTATTAAAAAATACTAATTTCAATTAAAAACTAGACATGAGGTCATATTAGTCCCAAACTAGTTAAGTTTAAGTAAAAGAATTACAAGTATTAAACGATTTTAAAAATTTTAAACGAATTTTTTAAACTACATGAAATAATACTAAACATGTAGTAAAAAATTTATTATTTAAGTAAGAAACTAATTTATTTGAATTCATTTTATGTATAAAGTCATTATAATTGAAAAATATGGCCTGTATTAAGTTAATGCTGAAAAAATTAATTTTAAGAAAAACAAAACTAAAAATTGTTAAAAAATTATTTAGTATAAAAAATTAAAATATAGCGCATGATGTCATATTTTTGTAAATAAATGAAAAAATTTTGCACCAATTTTTCTAACAATTTTCAATGCCTTAGTCATTAATAAATATTAGTTTTCAGTTTTAATTTAATTTTTTAAAAATCTTTTTAAATAAAATTATTAAAGTATTTTAATAATAAATATTTAATTAAATAATATATAACTTACATTTCATTTTATAATAGATTTAATTGTTATTATGTCTTAAATTATTTTATTTTATTTTATTTTTTTGATAAGAAATTAAGATAACTTTAATTGTATTTTTACATAATTCATTATCAGATCCTAACATTTTATGTACGAAAAAACAAAAAATATGTTCATATATATGGACGTAAAAATCAAAAAATATTTATTCAAATATGTATGATAAAAAAACGAATTGTGTCTTAATTTTGCTACATTTTTTAAGTATTGTGATTTAAGCTAATTTTTTAAGTTCAACTAATTTTTTCTGTTAAATTTTTATTCGAAAAAGAAATAAGACCCCTCTTATAACTCATCGATTTTAAGCTAAAATTTTTTCAAGTTTATATGAAAAATCAGGTGTCATGAAAACTCATCAGATTTAAAAGATAATTTTTCATTAAAATTGAAAATATATTACTACATAAAATATGTACAATCCTGTAAAATATATATGAATATGTACTTAAAATTTCAATATATTCTTTAACTCTATTATTGTTAAATTACGAAATTTAGGTGTTTTCAGCGCAATATAGATATGTATTTGCATAAAATGTAAGGCTCTGTTCATTATTTAATACAAAACTTTTATAAAATGGTATTTTACTCTTAAAATTATGCTTTAATTTTAACCTGATTTGTTTTTATTGTTAAATATATACCAAATAATTTTATGAATTAGTACTTCCAATTTATCGATCAAAAATATATGTTAAAGTGCTTAAACAAATAAAAATTATTAATTTTTTATTTAAATATTACTAATAAAATATGATAATATTAAAATCAACTTTGTCAGATTAAATTGATAATAAAATTTATATGCCATGATATCAAGCTATAATAGTTTCGTTTTGAAAGATAAATATTGTTAAGTTATTTACAAAAAATAGTTTTAATCTATAAATAAAAGGTTATTTGTATTACTTATTTAAAAAAAATATAAATAATTGCATTATAAATTTAATTTTTAAATTTTTGAATATTTAAATCTCTATGGATTACAATTATCTAAAGTTTTAAACTTAAAGTTTTCAAAATCGTATTGGCATAAATTTTAGAATGTAATTTTTAATATTTTTACACAAATATGTAAAAAATTTCAATTAAAAATAATTTTATTGCTTTTAAAAGGTTGAAAAATAATTTTCATCAAAATATTAATCAAAATATTTTTTTAAATTATTAAAAATAATAGTCTAACTAAAAATACAATTAAATTGCCAATAATATTTGAATGGTTAAGTTACTACTCTTAATTGTTAAAAACCGAAAATTACTATTAAAATATTTAGAAATATTTAAGTCTTATTTAAAATGTAGAATTTAAAACTTTTTACAATAAACAGCTTCTTAAATTAATGATTACTGTATTAATGCAAGCTGAGCTCGAAGTTTTTGCAAAATAGGAAAAAGTCCATTAGATTTAACGTTGTGAAGGAAAGAGTTGTTTAAATTATTTAAAAGTTAAATAAGGCCTCTTTACTATTTTGAAGATAGTTTAGTCCCCAGCCAACATCACGAATTCAAAGATTTTTACAGATTATTATGCCAGTTTACGCAATTAAACGCAATATTAATCTTTATAAAGAATTTTATGAAAAATTTCAATCATTTATTTAATATAAATTATATATAAATTTAACTTTTATAAATCTCTTAATATTAATTGCTATCTATTAAACATAAATCAATATTAAATTTTAAAAAAATTTGTTTCAATTTTTAAATTTAATATTAAAATTTAAATTTTAAATTTATCATTGTAGTATTATAATTATATAATAGCTAAATATTGAACTTTATTTTGTAAGAAATAATTATAATCTTATATTGATTCCTAATTTAATTTTTATTTTACATATATTTTAAATAGAATTCTAGTTTTTTATAAAAGATGTCTTTAAAATTAAAATGTTCATATTATTATAAAAATAAATTGTTTTAAAATAATCTTAATTTTTAAAATATGAATCGAATAAATTTAATTGTAAATAAATTAATGTAAGATGCAATTATTCTATTAATTTTTTAATACTAGAGTGGTAATAATGTTTCACCAACCCATTTTATAAATGTTTAAATATAAAATGTGAACTAAATGAAAAATTTCATTATATTTAAATTTTATTTAATTGAAATTATTTAATGATTACTTTGAGTCCCTTCGCTACTCTATTAAGAGTTTATATAAAATATAAAACCTATAACATAAATAAAGCTACTCTGTTTGCGGTCGTAACAAAGATTTTGAGAACCAAAACAAAAATTGATTGAAATTCTTTCATAAAATTTTAAACAAATTCTAAATTAATATAATTTTATAATGTTCTCTATATTAAAAAATTAGTTTTTTAAAAAAGCCATATTTTTATATTTAACAAGTTATACAAAATTGTAATAATTTCATACTAATTATACTTAATATCATTTAATTTTTTGTAGCTTAAAAAAATTAAGTTATAAATAAGTAATAATTAAAATTAGTAAAAAATTAAATTTATATAAAATTCTATACATGAAAAGAATGAAGTCGATAAATTCAGGAGTCCTTATTTTATTAGATAAGTTTTTTACCAAATATAGAAAATATTTTCATAAAATAGATTAAAATAAGCATTTTTGGGCCCTTATATTGTTCTTGTTAATCCTGAATTTATCGTGAATATCCTAAAATTGAACGAAATTCTTGAATTGTTAATATTCATATTATATTTTTAAAAAACTGTTAAAAACATTATAAGCTGACATATTTAGATGAATATGTACAAAGAAGTGTAATATTATTATTTATTCCTAATACTAAATGAGATATTATTTCTCTTAAAAAGATTAAAGAAATATCCACTCTCGAAAAGAGTAATAAAATTTAACTTTTTTTTGGTAAAAATTGATAAAATTGTCAATCAAAACGAGAGTTTTTGTAACACCTCAATATTTAACAAAACATATAAATAATACTGTTTTCCTAATGAAATATATTTTAATTTTTTGTATAATAATGAAAATAGTTTTTTTATATTTATATTTTTTAGTAAAATAACACTGTGGAATAGCAATGGAAAAAAATATAGATTAAAAAAAATGATTAGACAATAAAAATTTTATATATTAAGTGATGGTAAAGACAGCATGTTTAAAAATTATTTACCGGTCAAATTGCGATTAATACCGATAAATACTGGAAAAATACAACTTTTTAGTTCAATATATCTTATAAATTACAAAATTTTTATTCAGAGCATTAATTTTGAGATTAATTTTAAATTATTTTTTATCAATTATTTTTTGTTCAACTTAATTAAAGCATCTATTTAGAAAAAATTGTTGGAATAGATAAATTATCTCACTAAATAAAAGTGGTAATTTATATATTATTTATAAGCAAAATTTGAGTTTCAAATATTGTATTAAAAATTAATTTGATATTAATTCAAACATCTGATGAAATCTTATACATATCTTATTTTTTTATTAAACCGATTGTGAAGGCCGATTTTTATTTTTGTATACCGGTTATGTCTTTAAGACCGGTAATGACCGCCGATTTAATTTTTTCATCGTGACCGGTAACGAAGATCACTATATATATTCTATGATTAATGTTATCTTAATAGTACAAAATATGGTCAATAATATGTTTTATTCATTTAAAAATATTAATTTAAAATTTAGTAACTTACAAATTTGAAAGAATACCTTTTTTCAAAAATAATTGTTTGATAAATATAAAGTTTCTTTAATTTTATTTCTTTGCATATGCGCAAACGAAAATGTTTTTCATTGTTTTATATAATTTACAGTTCATCTAACATTTTCTAAACATTTCATTTAAATTTCTTTACATTAAGCGTTAACAATATAATGTTTTAAACTAAGATAAATATTTTATCAGTAAGTTTATGTAATAAAAGTAGTTTATTTCAATTGTATATTAATTGACTACGCTCAAAATACAAATCCATATAAATAATGAGTTTTATTGAGTTAACAAACGTATTGGATTCTATTAAAATTTTAAAAACGCCATCACAAAATATTCAAGAATTAGAACATCTTGATATTTCACACAAAAATTTCGACGAATATAGGTAATGTTTATAAATAATTTAAATTAAAAATATTTTTAACTGTTGCTAAATAATACTTTGATTATTTAGCTTAATTTTTATTAGAATATTATATTTTTTGTAATTGTATTTTTAGCTCACTTTTTTTAAAGGCGAGCTAATTTTAATATAATATAGGTTTCGATTAATTTAGAATATTGAATATTATTTCTCATTAAAATTATTTAAAATTAATTTAAATTAACATGAAAATACATTTTTTCTCATTGATGAAATTTCATAGAAAAATAAAACATTATCTGTAAATTAAATATTTTTTATTTATTTTTTTAGATTTAAAATAATTTGTGAAGGTTTGCAAAAGCTTAAAATACTTACAGCTATAGATCCTGGTAAATTGGTTACAGGTGAAAGTTTAAAAAGTTTAAGCCCTTTTATAGAAGAAGTATTTATCGGTCTTAATCATATGATTGATCCTAACAATGCAATAAAATCGTTAATTTCTGGTTATGGGAAAAATATTGTTAATTTAGGACTTGTTGTGGATAATTTTCAAGATATAAATTGGAACTTAATTTCAGAAAATATGAAAATTTTAAAATGTTTGAAGTTATCATTTGGATCAAATGGTTATGGAAGCCTTGAGG
>JAQGAW010005057.1:0-10117 GCA_034698025.1 Phthiracarus crinitus | reverse complement strand
AAGTTTTGTTGATTAGATTATTCTTAGTTACTTTACTTATATTTTTTTAAATTAAATAAAAATAATTATTCATGTCAATCAGATAATATAAATAGTCTAATGAGATTTTGAAGGTTATGGCATTTCAATCTACAACGACTTATATATAATTTTGCGCAATTGGGAACTGCTTCCAGTGCATGACACATACACCGTAAATTTCTTGTGTTTTTTCTACGACTGTAATAAGGTATTAAAGTGAAAACTTAGTGATAAACAACAGAATGAATAAAAATTATTTATACTAAAAGCACCATAGGATTTATAATAGAAAACAGATACAAATAGCAATGGGTTGAAAACTTGTTATTTCATAATGCATTTTAAATAGGATAAAATTATTACATACGGTAAATTATATTTTCTTTATATTCTCAGATTAGTATTTATAAAACTAAAACTTCTATAAGATCGAATTTTATCGAACCACTCCAAACCAAAATTCATGTTTGAATACATCTAACCTTAGGAAAATTTTACACCAAAAACTGCAAACCACAAAACAGCTAAATATTTAAGTATTTGAAAAAACATTATAATAATGAATGTTCATTTATTTAGTATATATAAAAAGCTTTTTAATGTTTAATATAATTATTTTAATTAAAATTCGTTTTTCCAGGATTTTCTTGGTTTTTATAAAAAGATTTGGAATTTTTTCAAACCCTCCCATACAATTTTCTTAAACCAAATATTTATTCTGCTAACACCTAATATAATGATATATTTGTGTATAAACTTCTTCATGAATGCAATAACGTTATCATCACATTTAATACCTAGCGATTAGTTATTCAGTTTTTGCATAATCCCTGATCTGTGCACTTCATGTTATTATGATGGATATTAAATAAGCCATTTACACTTATTCTGTATAAGAGATAGGATTTTCTATGAAAACACTTTGTAAGTTTGTTAGTTTTTGGTTATCAAAAGATTTTTATGAATTAAATCAGGTAATGCGTAACGTATAGTAATATCGTTCAAGAATAAAATATTTGAAAAATTCTTAAATTGTATTTAAAATTATATCACAACTGAATCATTTGGTATCTATAATGTCAAACATAAATTATTTCAAGGATCGGATAAAATTCTATTAAAATTATTTAATTGTTAATTATTATTCTGCGAATACAGTTTGAATATCGCGAATTGATTTTAAATTTCAATTTTGTAGAATAATTTCTTATAATTTAATATAGTTGGCCGATCTTTGGAAAAAAGTTGGTTAATTGCTCTATTATTAGTGATGTTTTCAAAAGTTTAAGATACTTTGAGAAAACTTCATTGTAAATACAATTAATTGAAATTTATTAAATAAATGAAAATAATAATTTTTTTCAGCTTTAAAAAATTATTTCCACATATTTTTGATTGTGTATTGAAAATTAATCTTAATATTAATAAAATATATTAATAAGAAAAAATTAACAACAATTTAAAAATTATTAAACATATTTTTTGATTAAAATTCATCAAAAAACTGTGTAACGTAAAAAACTAGGGCAACCATTATAACAACGAATAATATAAAATTAAAGAAATCAATACATGATTTCGCAAAAAAACCTTACGTTTTAGTTTTTAGTTAAATAATACATTAGAAAGTTGTTTGCATTTGCACTTGTTTTGTATATTTTATTTTATTGTATAATTCAATTTTGGTTCTAGACGTATGAAAACAAACGTTTTACTAATCTATTTTATAAAACATTCTTTAATTGTAAATATATGTTAGTAATGCATTAAAACTTTCAATTTGTTTATTCTACATTTTAAAACACTATTTTGTTCTAATCTTTTATCTTTCAAAAAATAAGCTTTTTTATTTGTGTTTAACTATCAGTTATTAAAATGCTTACCAAAATCTTTAATAACTAAAATTATATTCCCGAATAAGTCTTAAACAGTAACACTAATTTCTTATTATACCCCATATTTACTATAGATAATGATGATTTTAAAAAATCTTAACTTACAGAGCGTCCCATCCGTGAGTGACAAATATAGTGCAGTCGTTTGCAAAAACAGGTGTACAGTAACTTTCAAATTTAATCCATAATTTGCGATTAGGGTTAATACCTTTAGAAAGGGTGCATTGAATCAAATGGTAGTCACTTTTAACACAAGTTTTAAGCTACACTATTTTTGATTGTGCACTGTATATTTTGTTTGAATAAACGACTGTAGCAAATATTACTCACGGATGGGACTCACTAATGTATATTAACACGAAAGTATTGCATAAACAAATTGAACGAAAATAATTTGATTTATAATTGAATGCGTTTAAAGAAAATAAAGTAATAAAAAAATCTCATGAGTAGTAGAAATCTAAATTATTAGGTTTCGTAAGATAGTGTTTTGTACATTTTTAAATAATTTTATGAATAATTTGTAGAAAAATAAAAATATTAGTGCAAATCTGATGAGTTTTGTGCACATAAAGTAATTAAAACTTTCAAAAATTGGAGAAAGATTTAAATAATTTGAATCCAATAACCAATTTTTTATGTTTTAATAATTAAAATGAATTTTCGATAAAAAATATTAACGAATTTAACAAAACATGTTTAAATATTTATCAAACAAAATAAAATACAACAAATCTTAGAAATTAGTAGAACGAATAAAAGACTAACGCACTCGTTATTCTGCAACTATTGTATCTTTTTTGATGCCGTTAATCGCGAGTCTAAAGCTCACATGTCAGAAAAAATAAAAGAAATCCAAAATAAATGTATAACAGACAGCGGATTGATTCCAAAAATTTTTTATTTTAGAAGACTTTAATATTTGTAAAAATCCAACTGTAGGCTATTTTAATTTATTTCTAGAAAGATAAGTTAAGAGTGACTTCAAAATTTTGTATTCCATTTTACTTTGCTGTCGATCGAAAAAAGAAACAATGATTTTTCATAGCAAGATAAAAGTGAACACACATTGAGTACATAAGTTTGATTTTAACATAAACCAATTTATAGTTAAACCAATCCTTAGATAAAATTTCTGAAGCTCGAGTCCTAACCTCGATCTTTTATTGATCGAAACTTTTGTAATGCCAAATCTATATTTTATTTTGTTTCGATATTATCACAGTTCGTAAAATTTTGATCAGCAACAAAATTGTATACATTTATCTTCGAGAAAATTACAAAACAAAATCTTGTTTACTCCGGATTAGATGTCTGATCGATTTTGGTTTTTTCAGTTATTATTGAAAGTTCTCTAAGAAAATAGTTCGTGATTCGAATTTAATAAATGTATTTTTAATAAACTATTAAAAATCAAAAATAGTAGTAATATTAACAAAAAACTACGTAAAAAGTCAAGTCAAGAAAACTTATTTCTCGACTGAAACAAGCAGTGAAACTATAATGAGTATAAATCGATTTCCAAGTTTTTATACATACAAGTCTCGTACATATTTTTTTCTCTATTCGTGTTCATTATTTATTTTTGGAGCATTATATCTATATATCTGCTTTGGAGCTGATTTATATCTATTGATAGTGCACTTTATAGTGACGCAGATGTTGAATCTATTCTTTGTTAGATTCGCTGGCAATACAGTAATAATAATAATAATATCTGGTACAGCGATGTCGAACCATCATATCATGGCATTAGGTTTTTGGACAGTATTGTTGGCGACGCAAGAGTGCAATTCACTAAGATTGCTATCAGACTATTTGATCGCTTTCTTAACACTCAACATATATAAGTTAAGTCGAAATAAGAGAAAATAGTGTATACTTTCTTAAAGAGTTCGGTTTATTGCGTTTTATTGCTGCACACATCACACATCATATATATGTAACATACTCTAAAAATTATCATTTACTTTATTTTCGGACATGACGTGAAATATATATTGAAGGTATTGTTGAAGTTCAAACGTCTAACCAATTCATTGTTTATGACGTCATCATATTATCATACGCCTTATAAATCATAGCGAAATTTAGCGACCTTATATTCATAACTGTTATATATTTATTTATATAGCATTTCGTCCAATAAATAAGTTATTTGAACAAAGATATTACTATGAGAATCTTCTGGCAATTTATGTTAGCGCTAGAATATTAGCCCATATTTCTTTCGATGGAAAACTTAGTTTATAAATTAAACATAATTTCCGTGCGCTCTTCAAAAAGTAGACCGAAAAATACACAAAACACTTGATCGAAAGAAAGGAAAGAAAAACTTTCGGAAAAGAATGCACTACTTCTTCGTTTCTTTCCTCTTAATAAATTAGATTCTATGAATTTTAAATTTTTAGTTTTGTAGTTTTTATAAAATCGGAGCAGTATTATCTGAATTTTTGATTCTTGTCTATATTTTTTTGATACGCTTTGAGAATTGTTCTTAAAAAATCCATAACGTATGTTATTTTAACAATAATTTCATTTGTATTAAATAATACTTCTTCGCCATTTAAGAATAACAAAATTATTACGGTATGAATAAAAGTGAATCGTGTTCTGAAACTGTAAGACTAAGAGTAAGAACTAACAGTATGGAAACTTTACGAATCCGTAGAAATTATTATTTTTCTAAAGATTTAATGATAGTTAACACTATTAGATTTTTAAATATCAATAATAATTTTAGTTTATCATTAATAATAAATTCTTAAACAAATATTTCATTAAATAATACATTTAAATCTAGTATTAATTTTTACTAATCTATAATAAAGTATTGAGTTTTTTCAATAATATTAAAAACTCAATTTTAAGTAAAAATAATTATTAAAAATAAATCAATATTTTAAGTGATCTGCGATACATAATTCTCGATTCAGAACAAACATAATATTCAATAACAAGAATGTGAAATGAAAATATAAAAAATACAGTCCTTCAAACCTAAACTTAAAATAAATAGGTTTAAGAAAAATAAATACGAAACTTGATATATTTTAAAATTCATCTTAAAACAAATATTAAAAGAAAGAAATATGATAGCAGATCAAGCATTTAATTCTTTTGGGATGAAAATGTTTCGCTAAGAAAATAGAGAAAGTTTGAACATATAAAATAAATATTATTTGAAACCTTCAAAATAATCATTCGCGCCAAAAGACAATCAAAAATCTAATTAACTGAAGATTATACTGATTGTAAATGGTAGACAACGGTAGACTACAATATAGTTTATGTTTATGACGTTCAACACAATATAACCTTATTCTTCTTTGTTTAGCCTCTTCTGAAATTTTCTGAGAATAATATTTAAAACAATCAAAACACCACACCAGGGAATTTAAATTTTTATATATTGTATAGAACGTCAAAATTGTTTGTATAAGAAAATTAAAACTCAATATTGTAGTTCCTGTTTCTCAGTAATTAAAGATTTAGAAGAGAATATTCTATGTTAAATCAATTCGTTTGTATCGAAGTATGTAACGATCTTACGTTTTGATACATTTATATTATATGAATTATTTTTCTTAATATATAAGTCCCAGTAGTATTTTCTTATGAAAACCCAGTAAATGTATATTTATCATAACATTGTATATCATTGCTTCCCAATAAATCTCTCGTTGGAATTCTAAATAATTTTTTAGATTATCTGATTTGCATTTAGGGTTTACGTTAGAATTG
The DNA here is from genome assembly GCA_034698025.1 of Phthiracarus crinitus. Taxonomy (NCBI): domain Eukaryota; kingdom Metazoa; phylum Arthropoda; class Arachnida; order Sarcoptiformes; family Phthiracaridae; genus Phthiracarus; species Phthiracarus crinitus. The sequence continues at coordinate 4,457 of JAQGAW010005057.1, read as the reverse complement.
CATTTTTAAATTGCAAATAAAACTTTCTAAATTCTTATTTAAAGTGAACCGTTATTTTCTCACCATTTTTTTCTATATCACACTGATATAAATTGATTTTTATATAAATTTCTTTAATAATCGCTTACTTTATTGAATTCTTACTCTCCTGTAATTATTAAAGCATGCAACACTTAATAGTAGTTTATTAACAAATATGCTCGGATTCAGACTCCTCATTGTCATCTTTTTGTTTCTTTCCTCTTCTCTCTCTTTATTTGTCCATTTTTATGAATATACAGTATAATAAATAAAATATAAAAAGTCAGAAAAAATGAATGATATCGCACCAGACAATGAGGATTTGGGATTGATTTGAACATATATATATATTCATTATATTTCCTCTCATTTTATGCAGAAATATAATGGTAACAGGAAAATAAGCACACGCTATTTTAATTAACTTTAGAAAGAATTTAATTCATAAAACATAAAATTCGCATTAAAAAATACTTAGAATTTTCTCGACTTCAAAACTTTTGAATCTTATTTAAATCAATTGGATTAAAAATGTATTCTTAATTTGTTGAAGAGAAATCCAATAAAATAAAAAAACTAAACAATTTTTTTAATTTCGTATACCTGTACAGTACAAGTAAATAAAATCCTTAAATTTGTTAGAATATTTGGATATAACTAAGTCCATAGTTTAAAATTTAAATTTTAATGGTAAAATGTTGTGATATATAGCATATTCACAGAAACTTAATTTGTAATTAAACAGTTCTCGATATTCTGACGCAATATATATGCGCTCACATATAATTTCGTTCTTTAATGGATAAATGGCATTATTAGGGCTTTATCTCTAGAGCGCATCGCTCTGAACGCATTTTATTTGCGTACTATTTTTTAGTGAAAGAAAACACTGCCAAATTCCCAGGGAAATTCTTCGTTACTGAATGCAAAAAAGATGGGAATATAAGAAAAGCAAATAATATTGTATCATTAAGAAACAAATAGTTCGCAGTAAATTTGATTTTGTTTCAATATTAAACTCAACTCTCTTTATACGTTTTACCGTAAATAACTGAATATTTGAATTTTTTTATTTATCATAAAATAGATTTTTTAAACAATATAATCGAATTGTGTATAATAATGGACAACAAATTTTGAATTCTAATCGAGATTCAATTAAATTCTTAATAATAATAAATAGTTCACATTATATATAATCCATTAAAATTCTTTTAGTCTACACAAAATTTCTAAAATTACTTATTTCTATTCAATTTATTGAAAATATGGCGATTACTTTTAAAATATTACTAATGGGTACCTATAATGTACAGTATATTATAAAAAAACTATAAAATAGTTTTATTGTTTGAAAATTAAATTAACTTAAGTTGATTACCTTTCATAAAATTTCAATTAAAGTATTAATGGACTGCAGTTTAAATTACTTTATTTTATTTATTTTTAACTTTTAATTGAATAATAAACAGGCTTTGATGCCAAATGCTTGAGTGAATGGAACACGAGAGTTGGTTTGATAGTTTTTTTAAAAATATTCTTCAATAATTAAAAATATTTATATACCATTATAAATATTTCTGATTGAATTTTCCGATTTTATTTTATATGTGGTAATTGTGAAAATTTTAGTTAAAATTTATTCAAATATTATATAAAATTTAAATTTACAAGTATTTATTCAAAAATATAACTTAAAATTGTATTAATATTTTATAATTTATTAAATTCAACGTTCGAATATTTTGGTTTTGAACTCAAGCTCGATATAACTTTACTTCAATAAAATGTTTTTATGCAAAAAGTTTTAAAGTTATAGAAAAATCTTAACTCTTAGTTCTTAGCTTTAGGCCAGAAGACAAGAAATACAAGAGTAGGCAAATGATTAAAATTAGATTTTTTATTACTAGTCAGTGGCCATAGATTCTAAACACTTGAATAAACCCAGAAACGCACATATATTAATATTTCACAACTGGGAAGCGAATTACAACCGTATCAATTTAAAAAATGAACAATTTCATCATTTATAAGCGCAATAATGACTCATTATTAATGAGTAAAAAACTCGTAAAAAGTTTATTATTTAAACGTTTAAATGGCATTGTGTATAGAAAAATAATTTTATAGTTATTTTTAAGAAAACATAATCATCGCTCACTAATAAATGTTGAAAGTTATTTAAATGTCATCTGCTATTATTTTTTTAATTGATTAAAATATTTATCATTCGAAAGTAAACTTAAATTTAAAATGTGTTTTTTACATATAAAATGGTTTTGTCGAAAAATAATGTGGGAAACGAAAATAAAAAAAAATTATATTAAACTTAAGTGAAAACTTACAAATCATTTCTTAATCAATACTGACTTTTAAAGTGTTTTTATAGTGATTTATTTTAAAAATGATAATAAATGTACGCATTGGATGCGTTACTTTTAGCAATAACACTGCATTTGTTTCGCACATTTATTTTAATCAATATGTTATACGTAATATTTATCGATAGACAGAACAAACGGTTAATTGACGCTTAGAATTACAGTATATTAAGCTATTCATGTTCTCATGTTCTCAAGACATGTCGCGTTAGATCAATAAAAATTTAGAAATATAGTCAACAATTTTTAAACGAGAAAATACATCGAGTTTGAGTGAAAAGTATTGAAGTGTTAAATAAAGTTAATACTGGCGTGAAATAACAAACAAACGCTTACCCTCTCGCTTAACATTTGCCAAATTGCGATGAAATACATGAGAAAAGTCGATAAGATAGGCTCCTCTCGCCAAACCAAACAAGACAAATACGATCACATTTACATGATTAGCTCTAAGCAACATTTTCATTTCGTTATTATTTTATTAGAAACAAGTAAGAAATTCGTTTGATTCGATGCCTAAACTCTTAATATTCAATTTACACTAAAGTTTGACTTTTAATTTTAACAAATAATAATCGTGTTTAAAGAAAATAATTGGAAAATTATTTCTAAAAACCAGTCTCTGATATGTAATGGTAATAATAGTCGAATTATTTGTGGTAAAACGATGATATGTTTGTCTGGTTAGACTATGAACTACAGAACAGCAAAAATATATATAACTGTTACTAACAATTTCAACAGTAAGTTTGGTTAAAATAGCTAAATAAACATTTTTCTGCAACAGCTAACGATTGTGGAACAACTATGTTGCACAAGCGTCAAACCATACACGCAAATATAAGCTTATATATCGCTTCTTTTGGTTACGCCTTCAACACTAAAAACTTTGACCACTATTCTTGTTTTATAGCTAGAATTTGCCTCTTGATCACGTACTTCCAGAATTTCTCTCAGCCTTCAGACAATAGGTTCGTTAGTTAATTAGATAAAACTAGAAGAAGCGCTTTGCTTTTTAGCACTTCTACAGGCATTCCGGTATCTTAATTAGAAAAGAACTTATCGTTAAGAACAAAAAACAACTCGCTATGATTTATATGTGCTTCAAATACCAGTTTGCTGTAACATTCTAACGTATGTGCCATTATTCGTATAATATTCTATCGTTATAATTATTATTCCTTAATATATTATCGTTATAATTATTATTCCGAAATAATAAAAGATGCGCGAAAAAGTGCTACTTTTATTGACTTAATGGAAAATAAAGAAATATACGTTCAATATTGGATTTATCAGTAAAAGTATAATTAAAAACTTAGTCGATAAGTGCAAACGTAATGTACAAACTTATACAAACAAAAATTAATCATAAAATATTAATCACAGAAAAAAAAATTCATATTAATAAACTTTATTTAGTCATTATGACTAAGGAATTGAAAATCGTTCGAAAAAATGGTGCAAAATTATTTATCAATAAATATAATTCTTACTTGAGAATAGTTTTTGCAGTTAAAAAATATTGACAGCATCTGAATATTTATAATAATGTCTGATAAAACATTTTATATTCATTAATAGTTTGATATAATTTCTAAAATAGTTGAAAAAATTGTATGAACAAATTTATAATTCAATTTTAAAAATAAGTAATAAGGGACTTTGAAGTAATAAAATATAGTCGTTTTCAAACTTAAATGTGATAAAACTTTTATTTTTAATTTTTTTTATTCAAAAGAATTAAAAAATAAGATTATGCAGATATACAGAGGTCCGAATCCAGGTCAAAATATTTGCAAACAAAATATAAAATTTTGCAAAATATTAAAAATCAGTCAAAATTTTAAAATTAATTTCATTTGTTCTATAATCAATTCTATTACTTAAAATTCACTAATTTGGATACGTCTATGCTTAATACATATAATTATGTTTTAGCTTATTCTTAAATTTTATAGATAAAAGTTGACATTAAGCGCTGTTTGATTTTCATTTGCCTGTTTTTGAAAGTCATTTGTGTAGTGAAGCCACATGTGCGATGAGTTTGAAAAG
>JAQGAW010005056.1:0-10119 GCA_034698025.1 Phthiracarus crinitus | reverse complement strand
ACTTCAATATATTCCGGATTGAATAATACAATATGCGGTTCCCATCCCTGCCAAAAAACGAATATTTTCTCATTAATAAACAGCTTAGTACACAATCCTTCATTAGTCCTCATAACTCCTACAAATAAGATCAACAATAGAATAGAAAATATTTAATTAGGAAATCTCGTATAACAATTAGTACATTTAGTAGAGATGAGAAATACATCGACTATATTGAAGTTATCTTCAGTTTACTTTATGTTTTTCTCTACTAAATATTAGTTATACGCGCACATGTTAATTAGATCGTACACATTAATTTCGTAGTTTCCAAAATATTAATATTTAGTTAATATTAAAATTTAAAAGTAAGTTTATATTTATTTTTGATCAAATAAATTAATTATGAATTTTAAAAAAAAAATTTTTCTTACATTACAATAAACTTGATTATAATTCATTATTATCTCAAGTTTGTAAAATTAAATTAAAAAAGATTTTTATACATAATTATTTTATATTTTAAATATTAAATAATTAAAATATAGTTATAAAATATGAATGAGTTATTAATAGTTATTTAGTAAACCATAAAATTAATTAATCTATTCAACGAACTGCTAAAATACTAACTCGAAGTGATATCTTCGTGAAGCGATAAACCATTCATATATACATTAAGATTACCAATAATAGGATACGTCGGTATTCCGGGAAAGTTACGTAAATAATAAGCTTTTCTGCCCACTTTTAAGTAATACCAAACAATAATCGCAACTAAAATAATAATCCATAGAATAGTAATCATTGCTAAACTTTATGTCTGTATTTATAATAATTGGCTTGAATTACTTCAAAGGTTATTTACTACACACTCTAAAAGATTCAAAATAATGTTTAATCAACATTTATAAAATAAATATAGACACATATGGCGTTTTTTGATTTTTAATGATTATTTTATCTTAAAATTGAATTCAAGGTCGCGTTAATAATTTAAATATTGATGTTTTGTTCAGAAATATTTTAGTGCAAAATTCAATTGATTAAAACATAGTGAATTTAAATAACATTAAAAAAACAATAAAACAAAAACCTGTTCTTTATATTAAAATTTGGATAATATTTGCATTTAATTATTTCAATGGGTATTTACTAATGATGGGAGAAAGCTCATGCTCATATAAGCTAGCTTTAAGCTAGCTTGAGCTCATTGTAAGCTCAAATGACAAATTTGTTTGAAATTAAAGCTCATAAGCTCAGCTCCTTTGGACTCAAGATTTGTAAGCTCAAGCTCAGCTATTTAACCGTTCAGCTTCTTAAGCTTGAAGAGTTTATTTATAACCAAAACATAACAAATAATATCCAATTTCATCAAAATATTGCACATTTTAATTAAATATTTTATTATTTGATGCATACTTATTCAATAAATCTAACTTAAAGACATATTTATGTCGAGTTTTATAAATTAGTTATAATAAAAGCCTGTTTTCAGAAAAAATATTTTAAATAATAAGCTCAACCATAAGCTAGGCTTATGAAACAAATTATTAAGCTCAAGCTCATTTGTAAAAATTTTTTTGAAGCTCAATGTTCTATTTTCCAAAATTTTGAGCTTAAGCTCAACAGGTTCAAGCTCAAGCTCATTAATATTGAGCTTTCTCTCATCACTACTGATTTTGCATACATTATATCTTTTTAGTCATAAATTTGTCGTTAAACGTATTTATAATTAACATGTAAAACTGATTTTTGAAGGACAATAATATATTTGATTAGAATTATCGAACGTTAGATTTAAGTGGAATTTTGAGCTCACTTCTTATGCTTTTGAAAATATCTCCGTCTGTTAGTCAGTGTAAAAACTTAAACCAAAAAGCTTTTAAAATTATAGATTTATGACAACAACTTTTTAAAAGCTTTAACTATAAATGTGAATAAACATCACAGAGAAAAATAGCCTTTAAAAAATAAAGTATAGAAAGTATTAAATATTTTAATATATATAACTAATAAATAGTTTGTTTGTCAATTTATGGGTTTCTCCGCTGCAGTCAATCCCATCAACACCAATACAAATGATTTTGTGGGTTGAAGTGGAAAAACTCTAAAGTTGAACTCTATCTCCTATACCATTGAACCAAACTTACGAAGTGAGTACAGTGTCACTAAACTTCGTTCAATCGGAAGGACATTAGATATAGACAGCACTGCATAAACACTTAAGAAAAATCACAACAGTGTATACGAATTAAATAACATATTATTCATTAATTAAAATTCTAAGTCCCATTTTTGAAGCGCAACATTCAATTGGATTAATATCATTAATTTTAAGAATTAATCTAAATATTTTTAGTGTTTTATTTTAAATATATATAATATCCTTGTAATAATTTATTATGCAGAAAAATTGACTTAATATGCCAGAAATAACTACTGAAATCAAATGAAATGCCAGAAAAAGCTTTATTTATCAAGTGTTTCATAATAGTCTATTATTATCTTATATACTGTTGCTTAATAACGTTATTTAAACTTGACAGCGCAGAGCAGAGCAATTTAATTGCAAAAATTTCATTATATGATTCACCGCTTTTCTTTAGTACTATTTTCAGGTCAGCCAAACAGATATCACTAGAAACACATTCAAATTTAATATTTTTAAGTTTTTCTTAGACTCAAAACCTTGAGATATTAGATATTAAGCAACAAAAAACGAAATGAAATCTAGATATTAATTAAAAGATAAATTATAATGAATATTTTTACTCAAATTGATTAGTTGTTTATTATTAGGAAATGTTTAAATTGGTAAAACCCATCTTTCGAAGTGTTATTCCTTTATAATTAGTTGATTGCAATTTAAATAGAAATACTAGATTCAAATCTTCTTAATATTTTCATATACGGTATAACGTATTTTTACATTATCAATATAAAGGCATCATATAGAAGGTCTATTATATTAATTAACTTAAGGTGTTTGTGGAGTATATATAATGCGATCATCAATTTGAATATTGATTTGATAGTCGGATTGATTTAAGTCACTTAAACTAAAGTCTGTCTCATTAATTATTATCTAAAATTTATTAACATCGTTCGGACGCTTGCTTTTGCAATTGTTTAATAAAATGAAGCTTATCTTTGTATGCAATTTTAATATACAGACTAGTTTTATATTTATCTACACTGTCTTTTATACAATGAAATTTATTTATAGATTTTGCTTTTAATTACGACTTTCATCGCTTTGACGTATTCGGTTAGGTATGGCTGGGGCTATGGTTATGGCTATGGTTATCCCAGATATGGCTATGGCTATCGTGGATACGGATGGCGTGGATATGGCGGTTGGCGTAGAGTTTTGTATTATGGATGAGTTTTGCCAATTATTTCGATAAACTTTGCGAAATTCCAATCAGCACTTGATTTTATAATATAACAAAAAGTAGTTAAATCTAATATTTTATATTTGATTATAATATTTTCTATATAAAATTCTATTTAATCATAGAATTAATTTTTATTACTTTTAAATTACCACTACGATTATTACATAAATTATCGCATTGTAATTTAATAGATTTTTCCAGTTTTTCAGTGATAATAAATTTTAGCCAGTGTTTGACCTAAGATTTTTTTTGATTTAAGTATTAATAATATTTTATAACATTTTTCACATTCATAACATTTAATTTGTAGTATTATCTTGAAGCCAATATTTAGCATAATTTCGTAAGTAATAATAGCTTTATAATATTTATCGTCTCAAACGTTACATTATTGAGCACCGAAAAGAGCACAACTTTAGCTAAAATTATAGTTACTCGGGTCTGAAGCTATAATGAAAGGAGAATCTCAACGGATTTAAACGACAATTTTTCACGAAAATTTAAGAACGTCACAAAAACGCATCGAAATTGATGGACAATTTTAAAATTGTTGATGTGAGAGCTCAACGTTTCCAGATTATAAGGGGATAACTAGAGATCAACATTTTTAACGGTAAACTTTTAACATTAGCAGTTAACTGATTAAAGTTAAGGTTAAAAGTTAAACATTTTAGACAAAGTTAAGTTAAAAGATGAAATGTTTATTACAGTTAGAGTTAAAATATTACAAAAATTAACCGTAAAATTTTTTTGACTTGTAAACAATACTTTATTTACTAAATACTTATTAAGATCCTGTATTTTAAATTCTTTTACTTTATAATTTATTATAGGTTATGCAAAAAAATTATTTAATATAATTTAATGAATTAAAAGTTTAAGTGATAATATTTGATATCATAAATAATTATTATAGCGATTAAAAGTTAATTTACTTAATAATTTATGTTTAAAACTTAAAAATAGGTTAACTGGTTAACTCTGCGGTTAATAAAGTTTCAGCTAAAGTTAAAAACTTATTAACCGGTTTTAAAATCTTTAACCTTAAACCGATGTTCATCTCTAGGGTCATCCCTGAGCATCCAATTTGGGAATCTATTCATCAGCTTAAACTATTCTTCAAATTAGAACATAATATATATATATACTTAAAATAATTTATAGCTATATAATACTTATCGATCTCAAAAAATTTAATATAATTTTCTTTAAAGTTTTCATTTGTATTAACGATTTTGTTTCGTGAGTTTTAAAAGTTAAAGTTATCGCTATTAGTTAGCAATTTAAAGTGCAAATATCAATAAAGAGAGCCTTACAAGAGTAAAATACCATTCTTTAAAATTAAATTAAAGATTTATAGCATAGAAGCTTATAAAATGTAATAATAATTATTATATTGATCGAGAAAACGAGATTTTAACTTAATTACTTTTATTATAATTATTGTTATTCAAGAATAAAATATTCCATTATTGCGTAATTAACATTAACTGAATTTTGCACAAATGCTTTATTGACTTTTAACCTTTCATTTTTATATGATTAATGACAACCGACTATAAAGTGCTCAATACGTTACTGCGTTACACACTATTGCTTAATACGTAATACGTATGATTTATTTTTGAAAACAATGTCATAATTTTTTGCGAAACATTTTTAAGACGTCAAATAATGCGTAAGCATTTGTTTTTAAAAATAAAATTGTTAGGAGTTATTAATAACAATAAAATAAAACAAGTTATTATAACTTATTATTTAAAACAATGATAACTTTTATTAAACGATGAAAGTTTAAAAAACAAAATTTCTCAAAAAATGCATAAAATAAATAATTAAATGATAATTACGGGTAATAAATTTGGTGTTTAAAGAAATGGTTACTAATACTACACCAAATGATAATGAAAGTCCAAAATGTGAGAGCAGTGGTGACCGTCAATCGCCGATCGATATAATAACGAAAGACTGCGAAATACGAACGGCAAACAGAAATTATACAGCTTTAGTGATCAGATATCCACGAATATTCATCGGTTTATCGATTCAAAACACTGGTAACACTTGGAGAATCGATATTCCAAGAAAAACATCCAAAGCATGTTTGATATCTGGCGGTCCATTAGTGAAGAGCTATCGTTTCGCTCAGTTTCACTGCCATTGGGGTAAAGACAAGAAGAAGGGTTCAGATCATACGGTGAATGGCAAGTGTTTTGCAGCTGAGATACACTTTGTTCACTGGAATAATGAAGCGTATAAAACAATGGAAACCGCGCAGAACAGTGACAATGGATTAGCTGTGTTGGCAGTGTTCCTCGACTGCGGAAAGTTTGAGAACAAAGAGTTGAACAAATTGCTGTCACGTATGGATCAAATCAAATTTAAAGGAGAAAATGCGGACATTGATGAGCACATCGATGTTCAACAACTGATGCCATCGAATCGCTCTTATTTTACTTATTGTGGTTCGTTAACAACTCCTCCATACACAGAGAATGTCACATGGATTGTGTTCACAAATCCACTTCAATGCAGTGAACAACAGATCTCTAAATTTCGTAGTTTGTGTTCGTGTGAGAGAAACGATCCGAACGCTAATAACAGTCAAATTTTGATCAATTATCGCGCGCCACAGCCTCTCAATGGTAGAACTGTTATCCGTGTTAATGCTTAATAATGATAGTTATAGTTATATGATTACATGACACAATTTATGTTTGAATTATTCGGTTATTCAAACACGACTATAAACATATTTATATCTATATTGACTCAAATAAATTTCGAAATGTAATTAAACTTTTGTTAGATTTTTTTTTTAAAATAATATAAATAATAATGAGACAAAGCTATTAGTAATTAGTAATGAAGTAAATTCAGTTATAATTAAGTGAGAAATTTGATCAAAGATTTTGCACAGAATTTTAGTCAATTTTCTCAAAGAATATTTTACCCCTTGTATGGAATAATAAACACTATGAAGAATAATGAAACAAATCTATTACTAATTGATGTTTTAATTTGATTCATAATTAATATTTAATTACATATAATTATAATCCTAAAACTATTTAGTCTCCATTTCCTATAAGAAATCCATAGTTACAAACAAAACATTACAAAAGCTGTAATCAATGAAACCAAAAGTAATGAATAAGTGGTGAAAAGCCATACTTTCATTGATAATGAGTTATAGTGAGTTAATAGAATCTTATATCTGGTATAACCACCACAGACAAAGTACATAATGAAAGTGTAGAGCACTATACTTTGGAAATATATTGAATAATAAATTATACACAAACATATAGTAACTTAAGGGCATATTCATTCACCTTATTCTTTGTATTTTAATCAACTATATATGAATAGTAAAAATCGTTCGCATACAGCAAAACTATTGTTAAATCTCTCGAATCACCTCACAGTACGGATTGCGGTAATAATTTCAATAAAAACAGCAAAAACGATTAATATTATTATTATAGTGAATGCTATGATAAGTGTTTTCATGACTATTTCAACAAAACCTTTAAATGTTTTTAACTTCAGAATCACTATACTAATGATTTTGGTTCTATTAATCATATTTTGACATTAAGTGAAAATAATAGTTTTGATAATTTCAAAAATTGCGAAATTTCAAACAATTTAAATATTAGAGCAAATAAACACATAAAATTTGATTGCGATTATTGTAAAATAGATTGCATTCAAGAATATTATTCGTATTCATATATACATGAAGTAAAGCATTCTAACGAAGAAAATTCCAAAATTAAAATAAAACCCAAACAGAAACCCGTAATAGTATATGACTTAATAAAAGAATATTCTTTAGTAACGTATGCATCAAATATCGGAGGATAATTATCATTATGGTTAGGAATTGCATTCATTGATATTCAATTAATTTTATTAAAGTTTTTAAGCATAATTAAAAAGATAATCATTTTCATACATAAAGGCTTATATAGAATAAGGAAAAATTGGATAATAGTAAATATTTTCATAGTTCTATTGCACAAATTACTAGATTTTATAGCAGTTTTATATCACTTTAATTGGAAAATAAATTAAAGAAATACCAAGATTTTTCATTTGTCATGATTTACCAAACTTTTTTCAGAATAATTTGGATAAATCTTTGAATTTAATAGAGGATTTTCGTAGCTTTGAAAGTTTGTGCTTTTTATCGCATTCGAACTATTTATTGAAAGTTCATTATAAATATGTTGATTGCGCTGATATGTGTATAGAAATAATGAGAAAATCTCGTAACTATCAGTTGTGTTACACTAATTTAAACGCTAATCAATCAGTAAACAGCGAATACAAAATAAGACCATTTTATTATGAATCTTACTTTTATGATGATATAATTCAATTATTTTATTTTAATTTTGACGAAATACTTAATTATTCTTTTAATATAATTCCTCAAAATTCTATTGAAAATCAGGCATACAATGAAAGAGTTGAGTTTTTAAGCTCAAGCTCATTTTTGTGCTGCTGAGCTTAATGAGCTTATGTTGAGATTATGATTAGAATTTTTTCTAAAATATTAATTAATATTGGCCCGAAATTTTTAATGTAAAGCCCGAACCCGGCCCAGCCCGACCAAATGTGTCGGGGCCCCGGGGGCCCGACAAATCGGGGTCCCGTTAGCAAGTCTATATTGCATGTTTTAATGTAATGCAATTCTATAGGAAACATATAATCATCATATAAGCTTTCAAAACATTTCTTATTTAATAAAAATTAAATTTTAAAATTTGTTTCAAATGCGAATTTTGTAACTTTTTATTTATAAGTAAGCTCAAAGCTCAAGCTCAAGCTCAATAGATTTAAGTAAGCTCAAGCTCAATTATTTTAAATGTTGAGCTTAGAAAGATAAGCTCAAGCTCAATGCTTCCCAAGTTTTGAGCCAAGCTCAACCAGTTCAAGCTCAAGCTCAGACTAATTGAGCTTATTCTCATCATTAATAACTTATTAGGTTTATAGTGCACTAAGTTTATCATTAGTGCATAGAAATGTGAATTTATTATAGATATACTGTAACGCGAAAAGTTTATTCGTCACTAAAACTACTAAACTATTCAAAACTATTATTGAGTGAATAACATTTATTACTTTAAATATAATATTTAACAATTTAATTATCGTAAGTTATAGATCTTAATTATTATTTAATCGTTTAATAGTTTAATTTAATTGATATTCACATACAAATGCTATATAATCGAGTTGTGTTTATTTGATTTTTTACTGTACTTGTTATTTTATCACATAAACTTGACTTAGTTTTAAGTAAACAAAAATGATCTATAATTTGTAATTTCACCGAAATATCATAAGCAAACTTCATTATAGTATTAAACGATAATTTATTTACTTTCTAATAATGTTGTTATAATCTGAAGATTTTTTAATATCCTCTTATCTTTGATCAGAATTAAAAAAGTTGTGGATAAAGCTGTTGTCTGTTGAATCCTGGCCTTTGTATATAAAAATAGACTTAAAAAATTTAATGAAAGTATTTTAATTTAAAGCCTTAAAGTTATCGCTAGAGAATCAAAATAATACCATATAAAAATAGCTCTATAAACAGTATTAATAATTGACCAAAATAGCACTTATACTGTAAATAGTATTTCTAATTTTTAAGAATTACTAAATTTTAAAATGTTATTGCATTTTCTTTAATTTACCATTTTTCTAAACATAGCTTTTATCGAAAAATTTAAAATGTTAGCACACGTAAAAATTTTGAAAAATAAATACTAATTTTTCCTTGTATTCTATTGACGCAAATTAACATAATAATAATGAAATAAATAAAAATTTACAATGTTATAAAAATTTTATTATATTGTAATATATTTAAAATTTTACAATTTCTTTGACTATTTTAATGTTCAATTTAATACTTCATATATTTAATGCAATTTTATTAAATTTTAAATATAAATTGATTCAAAATTCTTTTAATTTATTTTATATTTTATAATATGAAATTTTATGTTATATTATTAGAATTGTGATATCAATGATGAATGCTTACAGTCCTAAAGTTGAATAAAATTCGGCATAAATTTATTATAATAATTGGAGGAAAAATATAACATTTATTATAATAATTGATTCAATTTAATTAACATATTAGTGTGTGAATAGAGCTAAAATAATTTGGCAAAATTTCAATAAGTCAAAACAAAAATAATCATAAAATTTAACCTATAAATATAAACGCATATTCAAAATAACTCTAATTTAAGTAAATAAATTCATAGATATCCTAAATAAATCTATAAATATTGTATATATGATTTTTAAATTTTTGTAAGCAAATAATTCATTAGTTTATCGTTTATTTCATTTGGCAAGTATTCCATTAAAAAATTTGCGATATAACTAGTCATATCGCCAGTTATTGAATAACTAATTTTGGGTGAATTACTAACTAATGCATCAATGATTGCATCGATAACTATGTCTATATTATTGCTCAAATTAGAAGCGATTTCTAGAAATAATCTTTTAAAATTTTCTTTGTATTGTTCACTATAAACCTGTTTAACGTTATCATTAGTAGTGTCATATAGATTATCAACCATTTGACAAATAAAAGATTTGTTAGCCATGTTTGTATTAAAACCAGAACACGGCATAACAATCGACACATTAATACCAAATTTATTCATTTCACGTCTCAATGCATCCGAAAATGAATTAA
>JAQGAW010005055.1:0-10119 GCA_034698025.1 Phthiracarus crinitus | reverse complement strand
CTTATATTTACCACAATTAAAGTCTATCGATATTTTAAGTTATAATCATAATAACGATGAGTACAATGAAGTAATGGCATTAAAATTACTGAAATATTTATCACAATTAAAAAATTTATATAATTTAAATATCGGTTATGATTTTAACCATTTGTCGATTACAACTGAAGATATCATTACATTTATCGATAATTGTTTAAGTATTAGAAGAATTGGTTTATATTCAAAAAATTGATAAAATCAAGATTGAAGATTACATTACTATATGTAATAGAAAATTAAACTTCAAAGAAATTAATGGCTAACAAAATAATTTAATTTAACTTATTTTTCGGATTTTATTATAACAAAACTATAGCTGTATTAACAATTTAATACGAAATTATTAATACAAAATTTATTGTATTAGTCTTGCTATAAATTAAAATTCAATTAAAATAGAGTTAGCCATTATCTATGGCTCTGATTAATTTGTCGCCAAAACGGATATTTTTTAAAAATCACATTAAAAATCATAATTGAAAAATAGAATTCAAAATTGTTTAAAATTTGAATAAATTTTGTATAACAAATAGAAGTTTAGCAAAATTTACTGACACTGCGCTATTCATTGTAACTACGATTCATCGTTGTCTCAATTTTTTTTACCATATCATATCATCGAAGTAATGCCGAATTATATATGAGATTCTAAATAATAAGTGTTCTATAGAATAAGTAAAATAACTTTTGTTCTAAATTGTAAAAAGCGGGCTATCGTTGGAAATGTAGGGTATTTGTTTAATAGAAAGTTTAATTATTTTGTTTCCAGATTTGGGATGTCGTTGACTATAGTAGTAATGCATTAGTTTTGTCAAATATATTATTATTTTAAAAAATTAATTAGTTATTAAATTATTTCGACCTTCGAATTAAAAAAGATTTTACATTATTGTTATATTCTAAAATAGAAATAATCCTTAAAAACTTGAAAACTCAGATAATAAAACAATTTTTAATTTACTATTGAAATATTAACTTTACATTAACTGTATTATTATAACCATTCATTTAAAAAAAACAATCATTTATCAAATTTATTTGAACAAATATAAAAGACTAGTCTCCAGTCGATAGGATTGATTGGGGTGTGTCAGGGTATGAACAAAGAATAAATTTTAAATTGTCCTGATTTTTATAATAAATATACAATTTTTTCCATATAAAGTACATTTATTTTTTTTTCTATATGAACAATAAATAAAATGCCAAAAATATTTTAATTAACTAATAATTTGACTTAAGCTATTGATATAAATATTGTAATACAAATCAAGCTCCATATGTATGTTCATTCTCTTTGTTGTTTTTTGTGTTTGATTGTATACCATAGTTAAAACAAATGGGTTCTCTATCCCAGGGTTGATCCCATAGAAAATTAGATAATTGACCAAATATTTGGAAATTGAAGGAACAAAAAATTGAACATTTAGAATACTTTTGACATGTAAAAAATTGTATATTAAAACCAATTTTCGATTTTAACCGGTGATAGCTGTGATAGTTTTGTTAAAACTCGATGACAAACCTCTGTAGCATTGGCTGTGTTCTATGATTCCGAAGCAGCTGTTGAAACATAAGCTGAAACGTTTCGTTTTGTAACCACACTTATCCTTTGGTATAGCGTTGTTCTGTTTCCGGTTTGTGCGCACATACTTCTGAATTTGATCACCAAATTGAAGTTTGAACAAGTGTTTACCATTGGGTGTGTGTTTTCAATAAGAAAAGTTTTCGTATCCATTTTTTACCACTTGTTCGTCGTTATATAAAGTCTATAGAATTCTGTCACGCTTTCTGTTATCCACAACCACTTGAATTGTTTCGTCGTATTACGAGATTCAATAATTTCTTTTATTGTTGTCGTATTGGAGGACAGTTTATTTATATGATAAATCGAATTTTCTTTGTTTCGGCTAAAGGTTTAACTGTGATCCGATAAAAGATTTGAAAAATTAGGTGAGGACTCAAGTGATAGTTTCATGCTTTAGATGTCAGTCGATAACACTTCCAGACACTGACGACAGTATGGCTGCCGAACTGTACATTGGGATGAATTCTGGTCACTAATTCGAACGCATTGATTCATGAATCGAGTTTCGATTTTTATTCAATTCAAGTGTACTTTTCATAGTACACCAGATAAGCGCAAAAACGCAAGAACTTGAGCTGCGTGTCCGATGATTATATGAGCTTTTGAAAACATTAATGCCACTGATTGGCAACATTACAATCTGTGTAATGTTCTAAGGATTTTTGACATTAGCATCACTTGAATCTAATGAGGGACTGATTATAGATTGACTGTTGCGGGTTCGCCTCAATTGATTTCAGGCTAATGTTATTTTTCTATTTATGAGAATGTATGACATTATGCTGAGTATTAGAGTTTCGAGTATAACACTCGAGTCAATACTATGTTCGATTTCGGTCAATGAAATTATCCGATTGCACCCAAATTGCGATTAGAAAAACGAATAAAGAAACACGAATTTATTATTAATTACGCAGAAAGCGTATAATAATAGTAAAACAAATGAGACAAATCTTTATATCAAATGCTAAAATAGAGCTTATATATGAGTTTATATATAGCTTATGTAAATAACTAAACATACATTTACTAAAACTCGTCAAATTTGACATACATTAGCAGGGAATTTGATAATTCGTTAATAAATCATTAAATTCTGGTAAAATTATGTTAATTTGTTATGTGGAATGTGGAAAGAAATTCGCAAGAAATACGATGAACAGAGGTTAAGAGAGATAATAGTTGGCGTCAATTTTGAATGACGATCAAACTGAATAAAGCGTTAAAGAATAGAATGTATTATTGTTGAATGAAATAATGGCCAAAAATATAACTTAAGTTAAAGATAATTTTTAAACAGAACTTAAAATTATTTTATTTGTTTCACAAAAGTTATTCTTGACATTAATAAGAGTTATAAAAGTTTATAAATTATACTTTTATTCAATGATTTATAAAAAAATATGATTCTTTAAACGTTTGAATAATTGTCGATTTAACGAGATAACTAAACAGGACTAGTGATGGACGTTTAGAGCCTTAGCCTCAGACTCGTGTTCGAATTTTTGATAGAGGCTGGAGCTAGAGGTTCTTTTAAGCCTGATGTTCAAGGCTCGGGTTCCGCTTTAGCCAGCTTTAGAACCTCTTTATAGAGGCTCGAGCGGTTCTGTGCAGTTTATTATGTTATAATCTTGAATAGAATGTAAATTCTAGAAAATTTTCAAGTTATAATAATGTTATTTCTTTGTGTTTTATTTTTTTTGTTATTACAAAAATGGTTAAAACATGCATTGTTCATCATAAAAGTTCTATTTGTGTCATTTGATATTAAATAGAATATTTTTTCTTCTAAAAAAATTCACAGAGGTTCGGAAACTCAGGATCGAGCTCTAGGATGGAGACTCGGATTCAGACTCAGCTCTAACTTTAATTGAAGCTCGAGGTTCGGGTTTTCATATGAAGGTTCAGGCTTAGGCTAATTAAACGGGACATTAAATGATAAATCTTTATATTAAACCATTACAGTACTTATGCGATGACAGTCCTATAAATTAATATGAGATTATTATTTTTTATCCGAAAAAATGGTTGGTTTTCCATACGAGTGTGTCATTAAAATATGTTTAAATAAATTATTTGTCATAAATGTTGAATTAGTCATTAATTTCGATGAAATTTATTTTTCGATTATTATTATTAATGTGGTCTTCAATCGAGTTTTTATCAATCTTCGTGTTTTTATCAATCCTTTGTAAACGTCCGGAATATATTCGAATTCTTCTAATACTTAAACAATTGTCGATAAATGTAATGATATCATCGGTCATAACGTCATTTGCTCTGTCATTAATATAACCGATTTTCAAATCATACAAATATTCTAAATGCGATAAATATTGCATTAACTTTATTGCAATTTCTTTGTCTTCATCGCTATACCAATTATTAATGAAATCAATAGACTTTAATTGTGGTAAATATAAGTGAATATCTTTGAAATCATTTTCATTAATCATCGTTCCATTGAATTTCAAATGTTTTAAATTCACGCAATTTTTCAATAAAGAAATATTTTCAGACACATTGTGTCGAAATTTTATGCATAACTTTTCAAGTGAATAAAATCCATGATTTAATACCTCATAAAAAGGTGCAAATAATTTCTCAATAACTAATCCCTTCAATCGCTTACACTTCAATCCAATCTGTTTTAACACTTCATTACAGTTTTGGTCATCTCTCCAATTAAAATCGCAATAAAGATATTCTAATTTATCGAAATCAGCCAAATGTTTCAAACCATCACTTTCCACAAAGCTATTAATACTAACGTGTAATGACTTAAAATGATCAGCAAATCCTATAAAATTTTGTATACCAATAAAATAACCATTTATTGATTTAATATTATCGAAGAAATTTAGTTTATTTATACGAACACATTCTTCAAATAACTTATTAGTGAAACCATTAAAGGTATGCAATGAAACAAGTTTTGGAGCAAATGATAGCAATGTTGTGATTAGTAGCAAACTTTTACGGTCATATCCATTATTATCACAAACTGTAAGCGATTCAAGATTTTTGAGACTATTCTCACAGAATTGTTGCCAACATTTAAGTGATATATTGTTTTCACGATTGAAGCCAATCTTTAAATGCTTTAAATGTTTACACGCATTGCTTAATATATTAATAGTTTCGTCTGATTTTTCCAAACGATTGCCAGTAATAGTGATATCATTAATATTAATACATTTATTCATCACGTCTTTTAATATACGATTATTTATAAAGTATATGCTATCGAATGGATACAGTTCTCTGCGTTTATTTGTTATTAATTTATTGATCACTGAATTTTTGTTTATCACCGGAAGTTTCGATTCAACAGATATAACAAGTTTCAATTGTTTATTAAATATATTAGTATTGAATTGTTTGTTAACGCATTGTAAACGAAAACAATCACTAATCGGTAAATAATGTAATATTACTTGACATAAGTCATCACCAAATCTATCAAAACTATTTCTACTAAACTCTATATTCGAACACATATTTAATATTATAAATTAATCAAATATTACGCTTAATTAAATAATTTTTTTTCACAATTACTGTAAATATATTTATTGATCACAATAACTACAAACACACCCATTAATGTATGTTTACATACATTTGTTTGTATATCACTATTGACAACACAACGATACTGTTTGCAGGTATAACTGGAAAGCGATTCGCACTTAGAATATCGATAATCGTATTTCACATATCGATAGTTCTTAGCGCTCAAAATGATAAACAAATACACATTAAACACTAATTTATGTATATTACTATCACATTTGTGTACAATTAATGAATAAATCTTACGTTTTAATGACACAACTGATAATTGATTTTGTAAACGTATAAAAAACTATGCAAAACGATTATCGATATTCTACAGTACGAATCACTTTCCATATATAACTGCCATCTTTTATTTAAACATTTAACTAGTAATCAAGATTTAAATAATAAAATCATAGATACGTACAGAATTTCAAGATTTAACATACTGTTAAAATAATAATATAAATTACAATTTTTTATTCAACACAATCTAAAATAAATTAAAGTTTATTTAAACCTAATATTTGGTAAATAAGTTTTAGTTATTGATACGAAATGATTAGATGTTTAGAAACTGAGAATAGAAATAAAGTACAAAATATTTAATGGCAATTCATAATCAAAGATTGATTTTAGCAACCGATACGAAAATATAATCGTGAATAAACTTTAGTTATTAAATTTTTATAATTATTTCGTGGATATAACGCGAATAATTTTAATCTCGTTTTCGAGTGTGTGAACTCGTGTTCTGTTAATCTCGGGTTTTGAGCTCAACTCATTTTTTGAATTATTAGTAAATAAAAATTATATTATAATTATTAATTATTATTAATATTTATCATTTATTATTATCTATTAAACATTATAAGTACTATTTTTAATCGACAAATAGTTTTTGTTTTTAAAGAATTGGATGCATATCTCACGCAAAAACGCGCTTAAATAAAAAGAGCTTAAAAAATAGTCACATTATATAACAAAAATAAAATATTATTCAAATAATGATAAATATAACAATAAATGGAACACAAACGTCTAATACTTCGATGAACCATAAAATATCTTTTGCGGTAAAATATTAACATTTACTTTCCTATTATTAATTTGAATGAACGATTCAATAATGTTTTTATCGATATTTGAGTGTTTCGTATAAATACCTATTCGTCTAATGCTTAAACTATTGTTGATAAATGTAATGACGTTATCAGTAGTTATGCCACAAAAATCTTTGTCAAAAATACTAAATTCTTTACAACCAATTTTCAAATCGCATAAATTTGTAAGTTTTCCTAAATATCTCAATATATCAATAAAATTTTGTTGTTCAACATAATTAGCATTAACCCACATATCAAAACAAATTAATTGCGGTAAATATAACTGAATATGTTTGAAATCATTGCCATCCGAACGATAGCCGTATAAACACAAATGCTTTAAGTTTACTAATTTCTTAAAACATTCAAAATTAGTGAATGACTGAAAATTATCGAATGATTCGAAAGTTATGATTAATTTTTGAATCGATTGAAAGCTATGATTGAATAACTGATGCGACGGTATATCAACGCATTCGATGTCCAATACCTTCAAACGCAAACATTTCGAACCAATCAGTCGTAATAATTCTATTGATTCGTCTCTATTATTGTCTATACGTTCGCAACCAAAATATTCTAAATTTTCAAATTTTGTAATATTTTTCATTAAATCAATATCTATATCGTCATCAAAATAAACGGTTAATGATTTTAATTGTTTGCCGAAATTATCGGAAAACTTAACGAATCGGTTATCAGTCAAAGCATAATAAGACACGTTTTCAATATTAGTGCCGAAACACGTATTTATGTTAAAACAACGATCAAAGTATGATTCAATGCTATCGTAAGCGAGTATTGATTTAAGTTTAGGACATAATAGTATTAATGATGAAATCACATCTTCGTTGACATTATTTGCGAGAATATTAAGCGATTCCAAGTTTGTAAGACTTTTTTCGGTGAATTGTTTCCAACAGTCGAGCGATATTTCGGGAATTGTCGTAATTATTAAATGTTTTATATGTTTACACGAATTGCTTATTATATGAATCGTTTGATCGCATATACATTTACTATCAATAGTGATATGATTAATATTAAAGCATTTATTTAACACATATTTTAATAAATCATTGTTTACATCCGATTTATATTTCTTCGATCCATAGTTAATGAATAACTCATTAATTAACGAACTTTGATAATAATCATTAATATTTTGATATTTGCCGTCAAATAATACAAATTTCGTTTGTTTATTAAATATATTTGTATTGAATTGTTTGTTAACGCATTGTAAACGAAAACAATCACTAATCGATAGATAACTTAAAATCACTTCACATAAGTCATCACAAAATCTATCAAAACTATCTCTACTAAAATGCATTATTGATCTCACCTTAATTTCAATATTTATTAATTAAACTGCAATATTAAATTTAATAATTACAATATAAAATGACTCACAACAACAGCAACACGTGTTTACATGCTTTTGTTTGTATGTCACTATTGACAACACAACTGACGCTTAAAATATACAGCAATCATATAATACATCCATCTATTGACTAAACAATTGACTAAAAACTAAAGTTTTAAATTAAGGACAAGGTTTATATTTACCAATAGGTTAGTTTAACCCAAAGATTGATTTTTGGCAAATTCTGAATTTTTAATTTTACCAAAGAGAACGGTAAAATTGATAAAACTATAGGGCACTGTTCATAGCTCCAGGAAAAATTATTTTAATTTTTGTAGAGCATATTAAATATAACAATATTTCCAAATATATTTTATGAATAAACTGTTCATTTTTCTAAAATTTCAAATATGTTTGAAACTATTTACTTAATATCTTAAAATTTTTTGCAAAAATTTGATACATTATATTTGATTTAAAGACTATTAGAATTTCTTTTTTCAAATGTTTATAAAGCTGTTTCTAATATTTCTTTTCAATATTTAAGTAAACTTATATCCGGGATTAATCTAATGAAATGCAAACACATGGAAAATTGGTGTAATTATACACAAAAATAAGAGATATTTACGTATAATACATCAATACCTAAAGGAAATGTGATTTTCAATATTTAATGATAACAAATACTGGGATAAACCCAAAATATTCAATTCAAATAGATTTCTTGATTACGATCAACACTTTATTGCGAATAAATGCAAAAAATTTAGGTATTCCATTCGGTATTGGAAAGCGTTTGTGTATCGGAGACATGTTTGCTATGAATATGTTGTTTTTTATACTATATTAACTCGTTTTTTACGAGCAACTGATGAATACTATAATTTGTTATCGAATGAGTGCAAAATATATTTCGAAGTAAAAATATTTTTAGCTATTGATAAAGCAAACTAAAATGAGGAAATAATGATTTTTTTTAATATTGGTATTTTAAAATAAGTGACATACTTTTGTAAATAATTCACAATTTATTATTATTGTGAGCTACATTAAGCACAGCTTTTATCAAATATATTTAAGTTAATAATTTTTAAATATAATTTTTTGTTCTAGAAATCATATGAAAATTGTCGACTTAAAAATTGAAAAAATTGATATAATTTAATAATATGCTTAAAATGAACATAAGTTAGAGATGAGAATTTATGCTTAGCCTAAGCATACGCAGTAGCTCTGTGCTGAAAGGTTAGATCTAGTGTTACGCTCCAATACATTGGTTAAGCTTAGCATAAACAATTTTTGCAAAGTAAAAGGACTGATATGGTCGCCATCGATAGGATAAGGATATATAGATAGACAATAGCTATTGTTACGTAACTAATAGTGTGGAAAAAATCATTGATCGCAGAAACGGTAAAACTTATGATGCAAACTGGGGCTATGTTTTTTATTCCGGTATTTAACACATCCATCACAGGCATGAGGGATGTACTTTGAAACAGGCGTCTTCCACATCACTCATTGGCAATAACTATTTAACATTCGTTGGCGCTTATGGTAAAACTGTTAAAGTGTCGGAAATATCGTTGTCATTAATATTAGTCAATTCTGAGAATATTCAAAATTTTTTCTGTCATACTTCGAGATTTAAAATTTTACTAAAGATGCTAATGGTTCCACTTTTTCCGACTCAAACCAAATCGCTATATCTATAACATAAACCAATCCGAACCGGAAAAAAACCAAACCTTTGGTTAAACCCTTAAAACATTATCAAAAATTTTATTAACTCAATTAAATAATAAATTATTTATAGATAAATTTTTTTCAAATAAGAATTTTCTACCTTTATTTGGTTTTAAAAAAACAATTTCGTAAGTTAATTATGTATTCCTTTTTATTATTTATGCGATAGTGATTCACCTCTAAAAACACGTATTTCGAAAATTATTGCATATAAATAATAGCTAATGATTTATTGGTTTTATAATGGTTTTTCTATTTAAAACTTGAACCAAACCAAACCATCATTTGTTTTAAACATTGAAACAAATCCGAAACCAAACCGTGAACCAATTGTTAAATCCATGGTTTAACCATTACAACCCAAACCATTAACATCTTTAAATTTTACCTCATTTTAAACAATAAAAGCAAATAATAAATTATATCTAAATTCGTAATTCGTATCTTAAACTAAAGTAAAATTTCAACGCCTCTAAGCGTGAAATCATTAGCTATGGTATTGTACTTATAATTTAATGAATTTAATTTCCAATCAATTAAGAAATAATGAACTATTTTATTGAAAGTTTTGTTTTATTTAGTTTTATTTATTAATTTAAATAATGTTTGAAACATACATATTCACGCATTCATTAGTATTCACATCCAATACAATCCACTATTAAGACCGAGAAGGAGATGATTGTGTCGATGATTGTTTG
>JAQGAW010005054.1:0-10120 GCA_034698025.1 Phthiracarus crinitus | reverse complement strand
CGATACGGTAATGAAGTTTGATTTATGATTTTTACCGGTAATGAAACGGTAACGGCAATTTAGGGTTCGGTAACGATACGGTAACGGTAATCAAAATAAGAATATTTTCAATCACTATTTCAGTACTAACACAGTCAGTCTTCTACCGTATACTGAACAACTAAATAATACATGAAATTGAAACATGATGTTATAATTTTAAAATTTGTTCAGCTTTTATATATAGAATTGAGTAATATGTGTTAATCATTTTTAAAAATATTTCTCAACGATTTAATTTTAGTATTTTTAAAAATGTCAAAAGGTTTTAAAAAATTTCTTTAATTCATTTTAAAACTTTATAAGAAAAAACTTGAGATTATATCAGAGAATAGGATATCTTAGGATTTTCTTATTTCGTTTGTGTGTGCGACCATTAAATAAAATTTCTTAAAGTTCATTAGACTAAAATAATTGCATAATTAGTTACGTAAGTTAACTAAGAATTATTAAATATATTTAGCTTTTTGTTTCGATTAAACGATGAATAAATATTGCGAATAATAATATTAAGTAATATTTGTTAATTTCTATTAAATTAAAATTTGGTATAAAAAGAAATAAAAAATAATATTAAAATTATTAAAATACTGTTTAATTAGAAATAAAATTTACATATCCATAAAAAATGAATAAAACATTAATATTAATTTTTCATACGTTTACATTAATTGTGCTCATATTTTTGGTAAATATACAATTGACGTTTGAGCTGAGTATTTCTGAAAATGCAGGTAATAATCATTCAAAATTATTTCAAAACTTCATTTAATGGAATAAAATAAAAAACCAGGTAAACATGAGGAGCAAGATTTCCCAAGAATTAAAACTTCACCAGAAGATTACCAGAGAAGATACTTAAGACTAACACAAATGGAAGCATCGAAACAAAGGGTAGAGAAAAATACTCCTCGCGATCGCATCAGAGAAAAATTTTTAGCGAGACGTCAATTTAAAACTGGAAGAAAAACTGAAGAATATAGATATGGATATCCCAAGTTTGAAGAGCTTGAGAACAACTCTATGGGTCAACAAAATAAACGAAAGAAACAAAAAAATTCGAAAATATAATGGAAACTTTGGAAACGGAATGAGTAATTTCAACAACAATTTAAACTTTTAGGCTTCGATTTTATGAGTAAAACTATTAAAAGTTAAATTTAAACTATAAGCTCATCAACTCTAATATTTTAGAATTTGTTTAAAAATAATTTTAATAATACTGTATAAGTAACTAAACATATTTGGTAAGCATGTATTCATTGATTTAGAATTTTAATTGCTATTGTAATAAACATAAGTTTAAATAATAAATTATTAAACTGATTTAATTTGATAGCGTATACGCAATAGTAATTGTAAGTAACATAACAAAAGTAATCATTTAATAAGGATGTACCGTAAGTTCCGTAAAGGAAGTACAGTTTGTAACTTATAACTGAAATTTTAAAATATCAGAAATATTATGTTTGAAATATAATCATCAATAAAAGATAAAAAGTATTATATGTTAAGAAATAAAAGCTGAAAATGAGATTTTCATATACGATATGAAAATGAAATTTTTTAAAAACATTTTTATGACTTATAAAACAAAGCACTACTAGAAAAGCGTAATTATAATAAATATTAATTTGTATAACTATTAATTTTTATAGATTTAAAGATTTGTTGCTATTGACATAACCAATAATGTGTTTGTTTATTATTTGTAAGTAAATATGCACTATTTTTTAATTGTTCCAAATTTTCCATATTATTATCCCACAATTTTAAAAAAATTAGATATAGATAATGATTTGATTATGTGTGTTGTCAGAGCCTAAAAAACTTTAAAATTATATTTTAAATTGCAATAACTAATAGTTTTAAAAATATTCTAACCTATTAATATAAATGTTGTGTTTGTTATAAAGATATTTCCGAGTAATAATAGTAATTTGAAAATAAATTATTTAGTAATTCTTTTGGTCAAAATAAAACACTCTACAGAACTAAACCAGCATATATTAAAAATTGGATTTTATAAAAATATCACTTCAAAATCTTGCGGTTTGAAGTCATTTGGATTAATACCACAAATACCCGAACAGAATAAATGTTTTAAATGGCACAAAACAGTTCGCGAACAAATTCAATATATGAGGATTAAGAGTATTAAAGATGGAAGATTTGCAAATGACGGGGAAGTTCCGTATACAGTCTATTTGAACCCAGCAAAAGGGTAAATCAACTTTTAATCAATTTTACTTTATAATGTTTAAAATTATTTCATTTCATTTCACATAATTTAATTTTCACCCATATTACGAAAAATTTAAGCTTGTGGGTTTGATCATGCCTATACGTCTAGTAGCAGTTTTATATTAATAATTGTTTCTTACCAATTTCTTATATTAATAAAAGGATTTTACAAATTGCAATCAATAGCAACAAAGTAAGCATTAACCCACAAAAAGTAACTCTCTATGGTTTTGTCATTCTTGTTTTGATTATGGAATTTAAAATTTCAAGATGTTATTAAAATGGCCACAATTTCCTAATATTATATATCGATTTTATTTTCCAAAATTTAGCTATAAAATTAAAGATTTTAAAGATAAGTATTTATTGATTAACAGACGCTGCACGGGTGCTATTATAAGTGATGCTTGGGTAATAACTGCCGCTCACTGCATAGATGAGTATGAGTTTTGTTGATCATAGATAGGAGCACTGATATAGACTTAATAGTGAGACATATAAAAAAGAGTTGCGTAATACTAACATATTTGTTTGTTACAGTGTTTGTTACTTTACGCAATCTTTTTTATATGTCTCACCACTAAGTATATCTCAGTGTCCCGATCTATGGTAATAAGTGTCCATATGATTTAGGATCGATTAAAAACATTAGGTTTAGAATGAGTATTAATCGTTTCATAATAGTCAGTTTAATTTTTTAAAATGACAACATATGAAATTTTAAATACAAACATTAAATAAAATATAGAGTGGATCTCACTAAACATAACTTAATAGTTTACGCGGGAATAAAAGTTTTTCAATATCCTCGCGATAGAAAGAGACTAATCAAAGCTGAAAAGGTTATAACTCATCCAAGATATAATGAAGATGGTCTGTCAACACCCGATTATGACATTGGCTTAATAAAATTAACGGAAAAAATTGTTCCGAACGATGACATACCGGATGCAAACACAGTGTGTCTTCCGGGCAATATTTTGCCCGATAGGTATCATATAACCAAACCGTCGTACGCTTTATTTTCTGGTTGGGGTTATGTGGATGACATGAAAGCAAATGAAGAACGTTTGAAAGTGGTATTAGTGCCCATAAATCGATATTTGGGTGATTTAAAAATCACTACCAAATTCGAAGATCTCAGTTTCGGTCACGCATGCAAAGTAAGATATTTAAAACAAAAAATATTTTGAATTATGTTTATTAATATTTAAATGCGGTTTTGAGGGCGATTCTGGTGGTCCTCTCGTACAATACGTTAACGGACATGCAGTTCTAATTGGTGTTATGGCTAAAATTACTAGACATAAATCAGAAAATAATTTAATGTGTGGCAGAGTTACAGAAATGAAATTTGCAAGCGTTACGTATCATATGGATTGGATTAGGGATACGATCCTAAAGAATTCGTAACATTTTTGTCGAATTTATACGAATTGATTAACAGCGATATATAAAATGTAAAAGTTTTTTGAAGGGATAATAATTTTGTAGAATAGTTTTTGAAGCGATAGTTTTTTGAATCTCTTTTACAGAAAGATATTTAAATTTTTATACTGACAAGTATTCGTTAATCAATGAAAAAAATATACATTCCGTAAACATTAGCAATAAATTTATTAAAGTCAAACGTGTTAACACTATCTCGAAATTAAGAGATAAATTTTTAATATTTATAAATACAAAAATTGAATATCAAGTATTGCGAGACACATAACGTAGAAATAATTTATCACCGCTACTAATATGAACAGTATTTTCCAAATCTTTTAACTTTACGTCAAACTCAAAGGGTTCACAATTTTGTTGGTCAGTCGCGCAAACCACTAGCTTTAAAGCAGACACGCAATTATTATTATTGGCGATATTGAAGTGAATGGCCAACCAGTCAACACACCTTCCAATGGACCACTCTTTGCTTAGAAATACCTGTTTACTGGACACTAAATTGCAACCATTTTGATAACAAACAGTAAAATATAATCTTTCGGTTATGGGAAGCGATGGTAAACCACACGCCGTTTGTTTTAATCTCATAAGCGCTACTTTACGAGACAGCGCTTCGTTTTTAGCTCCTTTTACTTTTGGAACAATTGATTGTTTCGCGTCCGCAGTAATACTAAACAGCGGTAATTTGGGCGCAATTTGTTTGTTTGCGTTTGTTTTGGTAACGAGTCGTTCGTCGCACTCATGACTGGTTGAATGTCTGTGAGACAAACAATATTTTAATCCACATTTGTCGCAATAAACGAGTTCAATGTCTGGCACTGAATCACTACAGAACTCGCACTTCACTAGAATTTTAGTCTGATTTGACGCTATCGTACTCTTCTTATCTTTCGTATAATTCGGACACTGATGTCCATCAATGCTGTGATGCGATTTGCTTTTAACAGAATCATCAATAGAAATATTATAATATAATAAGCTTATAGATTATGAATTTTGGTGTATTTTATAATTAATAAATAAATACCAAAATATGTGATCACAATGAGAACATTTTAGTGGAAGAAAATCTGCATTAAATTAAATAAGAGTTTATAAAGTATAAAATTGATAAAAACTGTAGCAAAATATTACCAATAGTTTTGCACGCAAAACAGTGTTCACCCAAATCAGGAAATTCTGCCATTAAATAATTTATACGTTAGTTTAGGAATTAGTTTAAAGCTTTAAACTTTAATGACGAAAACTATAAACGAGTAAATAAAGAAATGAGTTTGCATTTATATTGATATATCCAAACCCGAAATAACGACTCGAAAATAACAAAATCTTTTGCACACATTTCGTTAGAAAATACCGGCGAATATTGAATCGTTATTAAAGATCTATATTTATGAATGAAACGAGTAAATCACAAAATCATAGAAACTCATGCAAACTCATTCTACAGTATTCTATACAGCATTGTGTTGTGATTTTTATGCCACACAAACATAAACATTGTAATTGAAAAACAAACGCATTTGAAAAATATGTGAAAATATCTGTAATAAAAACGAGAGAATTAACGCATCATATATGACAACATATGAAAACATATGACAAATGTAGTGTAATCGCTAAACACTACAAACAACACATTCATCACTCATTCACATAATATTCGTGAAACAATGCGTCAATTAATCTAAAAAATTTGCATTTCAACAAAAATACTAAAACGCAAAACAAAATTCTTGAAACAAACGGAAAATTATGTTAAAAACAATTTTAATATCAATTATTACTGGAGTTGCGGTTAATTATCCCCAATTGGCTAACAGTTACGCGTTGTTAGACATCAGTCAAGACGAAAAGGCGAAAGAATTACATCGTTTGGATTCATTGAACATATTATCATACGTTTTGCTTCTAATACTTACGGTATGCACGATATGGCTGTTTAAGCGACGAAGAGTTCAGTTTCTGCACGAAACTGGTCTCGCAATCCTTTACGGTCTGATTGTGGGCGTAATCATCAAGTATTTCAGTGACACTGGATATGCCGATCATATCAGGTATTCTTTGAAAACTTTTCGCAATTTAATAGCGAATAATGATTTTCATCTATTTGTGAATAGAGTTATACCGGAAATGATGGATAACTCAAGCGATCGTTCAAAGCTGAATACTTCTCTGTCGAAATCGATTCCTGACGCGCTTTGGATTAAGTTAACGGTTCCCATAAGTGACAGTCAAAATCCAGACTCACCACAGTTTCTTAACAAGACGTATGCGTACGTGTTTAGGGGTGAACTGATTAACACAAACGATCAAAAGGACAAACAAATATCCGAAAAAGCGACGTTTGATCCCGAAATTTTTTTCAATATCATTTTACCGCCGATTATTTTCAACGCTGGATACTCACTTAAACGGAGATTTTTCTTTCGAAATATAGGTATACAAATAAAATTTCAATCAATTTTTTCATTCTATCAAATTATTAAAATTTCTAACAATATTTTCTATGATAACAGGCGCTATAATGACATTTGCATTTATCGGTACAACGATATCATGTTTTATTGTAGCGGTAGTAATGAATTCATTAGTCTACTTAATGCCGGAGACGTATCAACAGTTCACATTTAATGACTGCCTTTATTTCGGTGCCATCATATCAGCAACAGATCCGGTGACGGTTTTGGCCATATTTAACGATTTACAAGTAGACGTAACGCTATATGCATTGGTTTTCGGCGAATCAATACTGAACGACGCAATCGCTATAGTATTAGCGGGTAGTATTGATTCGTTCGCTAAACACTACACGTTAGGCTTTTTCACAGCAATTTGTCGCGCTTTTGGCAATTTTATGTACATATTTATCTGTTCGTGCATACAAGGCTCAAGTATAGGATGCGCCACAGCTTTACTCACAAAATACACGCGTCTCTGCGATTTTCCACTCTTAGAAAGTTCGTTATTCGTTCTCATGTCTTACTCCACATTCTTGATGGCCGAAGCGCTCGAATTATCTGGTCTCCCATTATTTTCTAACTTAATTTATTATTATAACAATCAATTTTTCTATTGTTTTATTAATTTGCAAATTGTCAAAATTGTAGGCATTGTTGCGGTACTGTTCTGTGGTATATGTCAGGCTCACTACACATTCAACAATCTTAGCGACGAATCTCGAACGCGTACAAAAACTTTGTTCGAATTATGTAACTTTATAGCTGAAAATTTTATATTCACATACATTGGTGTTTCGATGTTTACGTTTCCTCGCCATAACTGGTCGTTTTCGTTCATAATAGTTGCGTTTATAGCTATAGCTGCTGGTCGAGCGTTGAATGTGTATCCGCTCTCGTTTTTACTTAATTTGGGTCGAAATAATAAAATTCCAATGAATTTTCAGCACGTGATGTTTTTTTCTGGTCTTAGAGGTAAGTAATTTGTTGGTAACGTTGCGTCTGTTAACACGTTTGATGACATGTTTAGGTGCGATGGCGTTCGCTTTGGCGATACGAAACACTATAACAGAATCGAGGCGTTTAATGTTGACCAGCACTTCATTGATATCGATCGTTACAGTGATAGTGTGTGGCGGATGCACTTCACCTCTTCTTCAATTTCTTAGAGTTCCTGTTGGTGTGGAGGAGACTGAGCACGAGATGCTTCAGTTTAGTGATGTTCGACGTTCCGGTTCGGCCACGACTCCCACTGAATTGCGATCTCCGAGCATAACAACTGAAATGCCGACGCGAAGTGCGTACGAGAAGGCATGGCTAGTCAGGAAGTGGTATAACTTTGATGTCAGATTTATGAAACCACTGTTAACACATTCGAAGCCATCACTGATGGATACATTGCCGGAATGTTGCTTACCTTTAGCGCGGATATTAACCACTGTTGAACAAATGGGTGACGACGAGTATCAACAAAGAGTATGTGATAATATGCAATAATGTCCTCAAGTACTAACTTAATTATATGATGTCCAAACTAATACCATAATTATATGAAATAAAAGTTCGATTAATGGTAAAAAAAATTCCTATTTTTAATTTAAATTATTAAAATAAAATTTCTCAAAACTCAATAAGAACTAAAAGTAGCAATGATTTTGTTATAAAAAATTGCATACATATTTATGATAAATATAAAGGTATTTAAAACATAATTTAAAACTATAATGTATAGTGAAGTGTGGCGTCAGTGACAACCAGTCAACGACGACAACCACAACCATAACCACAACCAGAATACCACTCATGTCTGCGTGACTCCCTTTCTAGCGATCAGCATATTTAAAATCGGATGCTTTTTGATATACTCGACAGCCTTCTTATGCGTAACCATAGTGAAGTCGTAACCATTGCACTGAAGTATTTTATCACCGATACGTAGACCACACCTCCACGCCGGACCCTCAACACACACGTCCGTCACGTATATTCCCTATACATATATATATGCATTGTATATAGTACTCTATAGAGTATATGGTTTGATGCTTACATTATCAGTAAATCCTTGCGGCGATTGTCGAAAGTCTTGGTCAATACCGCCACCGATTTTAAATCCACATTTAAGCAGTTCGTGACCTGAATCGTCATAACTGATCTCTTTGGTCAGTTTGATGGGAATCTGCGCAACGAAACAGTGATCAAACTAATGGTTAATAATGTATATACAGATATACAGATATAGTCGTACACTCAAGCATTCGATAGCAGTTCCAGCCTGATGTTGGAATGTGGACATACCTAACATTACACTAAACACAAACAACGATAACTAAAAATCTATATCTATTGATATGTTGATAGTTTCCCCATAACAATATAATACATAAAGTATATCTACTTTTTTAAAATAAAAACGTAAAACAAATCTTAAAATATAAGCTTACGGATAAGCTTAGTTGTGTTAGTGTTAGCATAGTTGCCGTATGCAGGACCAGGCATCTAATGTCTGCATCGGCTCGTTTGATGTTACTTCATGTTTTTTTATTTCATGAAAAACGAATGAAGTAACATCAAACAAGCCGACGCAGACATTAGACGCCTGGTCCTGCATACGGCAACTATGGATTCAAGTAAACTTTTTTTCAACAAGGAATATTTTTAAAAAATAATTCTATCCTCAAAAATCACTTTATTAATATAAAAACTGGATACGTGCGGACGGACAGACACACTTGGTCAAATAAATAAGCTCAACTTCTCTCCAAGAAAGTGATCAAAAAAATTTTAGGAAAAATTTAGATCAAACGATCAAAAAAATTTTCGCTTAAACCTGATGAGTTTACCCCTTCCAATACATGCCTGTTATGCCTTATTATTTATTTGAATATTACCTTATATTAATAACCCTAAGAATGAAAACAAGAATGAATAGAAATTTTGTTATGATTTTATCGTTTTTGTTTTTTGTGTCGAACAGATGTATGCATAATAAAATCTATTTCAACATATTTTTATATTATTCGTCATCATTTATTATTCGATTACTATTTACAACAGATGTTCAAAATTCACAAAAATTCTATCTTATTAATCATTTACAGCCAACTCATAAAGAATTTTGTAATAGTTTTAATATATATATTAATTAAATAGTTAGTTATACGTAACGTATTTTAAATTATTTAAATCTTATTCAAATTTTTAAAGCAACAAATATTAATAATTTCAGGTAATATATTACAATACTTTATTGTTAGCTAATATTGGCTATATTTTAAAAAGTAGTTAATTATTAGAGAATAAAAAAATAAAAATAAATGTATATCAAACTAGATTATTGTATATAAATTTCTTAAAAATAGAATTGAAAATAAAATTTTTTATAATCATTTAACTTACTATAGACTTTAATTAAAATATCGCCCAAATTTGTAAGTTATTAACTCTTATTTAAAAGTTTTAAAAATATTTTCTATTTAGCAAAATTATTTCAAAGCTTTTTTGATTTATAAAATGTTATGAGAGTGAATAAAACTCTTTAAATTTGAACCACAATTTTTCATATTATACAGTTGCAAATAAATTTTTAAAATAAGGTTTAAGCGATAATTATAAAAATTAAACAATAAATAGTATGAACAAACATAATGAGCTCATTTTGTATTATATTCTGAGTTAATTCCAAATAGTATATTCCAAATTTTTGTGTATTAAACATTTTAATTATAGTTTCTATTGTTGGCCAAATATATTTTATTTTATTTTTAAGCATTTAGTACTTTATTAGTATTTTATAGGAAAATATTTATATCTTTAACAGTACTTCAGTGAGTGTTTTAAGACATTTGAATCAAATATTATAGAATTGATTATAATTATAAAAATTATAATTTTAGTTTTACAACAATAGTAATCACTTTACAGTGAAC
>JAQGAW010005053.1:0-10121 GCA_034698025.1 Phthiracarus crinitus | reverse complement strand
ATTCGTACACATATAAATTTATATGTTTCTAACTTATGAAATAAAAAAGTAGCAAATGCTACAATTTTGACTCTCTACTAATTATTCTTTAAAGATTATATCAATAACTTAACACTACAATAGGGTTAATAAAGACTCTTCCTCTCACTATTATTATCGTCATAAAATTAAGTATCCGTAGTGTTATACACAAATTATCGTTAACTGATTTTGCAAATTTTTTGTTTTTTAATAGAGGTTTGCGTGTTTTGGTTAAATGACAAAAAATAATGTTGTTATGTTTATTGTTAGACTTGTTAGTATAGGTTGAAAAAGTAGGTAATTCAATACTGAAATTGTTAGACGAATTAAAATTAAAGTTCTCTTCAAAGAATTTTTATCATTTAATTTTTATCCCTTTCAATGCATTCTTTTGAAATCATTATAAGAAAAAATTATTTGTAAAATTTCTTTTATGATATCCGTTCGATTCAAGTTCTATATATCACAATTAATATATTTTAATATATGTTATATAAATTATATGATTATATTTTATATTTAAAACAAAAATTAATAATTCATTTTATTTTTAACTCACTGATAGTAAAATATATCCATCTATTAAAACAAATAAAAGCAATGCTTTTATGACGTTAAAACAGAAACGATAGTATTTACTGTATTTTTAAAAAAATAATCTGCTTAATAATTTTCATTTAATTAAAATTTTTAAATAATCTTAGAAAACAAATATAAATAACATTTATTCATTATAGTTGGCAATCTATTGCTTTGTTTTATTTTTGATTTTATAAACTGTAATCCAATTTCGTTATGTTTAGCGTCAATTTGAATCCGTATTCAAATTGAAATCTATTGGATTATATTTAGTTTAATGAAATAATGTTAAATTAAGTTTAAAATTTTTTGTAGGACTGATGAACGCGGCTGACTATTAAGGATTGGATGAATTGCGGCGCTCGTGTATGAATTTTGTCACATGTTGTATCACCGTTGACACCGTTAATTCGATTCTCGCGTCCGCCGAAAGATACATACAGTATAAATGTACAAAATCTCTCGTCCAAAGAGTACGGATATTTTCATATTTTTTTTTTAAAAACAAAAATAATAAATGATTTCTCCGCAAAAATTTTAATTTTTAGAATTATTAAAACTTTTATTATTTTGTATGGAACAGGTGCTAGAGTTTGTTGATCATCACGGAAATGAGGTCTTAAGTCTGGGTTCGTTCGCTTTATTGCCGGAACACGTGGTCAGACTTATCCTATCGCGAGACGAACTGAAAGCGGATGAGTTAACAAAATTCCAGGCAGTACTTCACTGGTCGCAACGTTATTGCGATGGAGAACCGGGAACTTGCGATCTCAGGGATATAATGTCTAATTTCGTTGAATGTATCGAATTCTACAAAATTCCTGCCTCTGTATTGATGCGTGAAGTGCATCCGTTAGGTGTAGTGCCCGATCACGTGATCATGAATGCGTTGGCCTTTCAGGTAACCATTAAACTGCTATTCGCACACACACTTGCATTGTCCGCTTTTATTTCACCGATAATTTCAATTTTAGTTAATTGACACATAATATATCTTTAAGGAAATAAAATATGCTATTGAAACAACACAAACAAATAATTTTACTGTGAAATCATTTTTGTTAAGAGTTCTTTTCGTTATCACTAAAAGTTTAATTTTAAAGAACTACTACTTATTGAAAATGATAGGCAGATCCGAGTAGTGTTGACATACGTAAGATTGAATCGCCAAACCGTTTACGCCGTATGACACTTCCGCACGCATTCAATTTGGCCGCAAGTGATTTACAGCATCTCAGACAGACCAGTAACTTATGGGCCGAACGCTCTGCCGCTGCCAACAATGTGCCAGAATTGAATCACAGCTCAAACTCGAAAGAAGAGAGTAAAGAGAAAGAGAAGTCACGTATCGGAAGACGAAGGGCCAGTAAACCGTTTAAACGTTCAAAAACATTAATGGAGAGTAGTTAGTGATTTATATTGTCATTTATTGACGCGGAAAAAACAGGAATTACCTCTATATATACGTTATATAAATTTATACTAAACATAAGCTTATAATTTAATACCATTATGTATATAAAACAAACAATCAATTCATTAAATTAAACAATCAATTCATTAATATTTTTAATATACATGTTTATATTCAGCAGAGTTAGATACATTAAAGTATAGTCTAGAAAGTTTATTTAATAGTCAAAATATATAGGATATAAATTTTTTATTCATAATTTAAAGGCCTGAGCGTCCCGAAATTTTTACGGTAAAGCCCTAACCCTGGCCGCCCTGACAAAAAGTGTCTGTGGCCCGCGGTGCCTGACAAATCGTGGGCCAGATAGCCAATCTAGTTTGTAACAAAATGGGTAACTTGTTTCCTGCTCATTATTGGAAGAATGTCACAATCAAACATACCTTAACATACTTAATGTGCGATACTAAAAACTTTAAAATGAAAAGATTTTTGTATAGATTTAGAAAATTTATTATTGAACATTTGTTTACATTGTATGGACGGTGTTAACAAACAGAAAAAGATAACTATCTGTAGATTCTATGCGCGGACATTATACATAGGTAATTATGAATATTAGAAGTATTTCTCTTTCTTTGTTAACATCATAATATTCAATATATTACTAATGGGTAGCTGTATTAAATATATATGCAAAAGTACGTTGGTTAATGTGATTGAGATTTTCTCGTATCAAAAATAAGTTGCAAAAAATTGATTGAAGTTATATTACTAAGTCAATAATCTAAAAAAAACTCTTATCATACCTATTAAGTAAACTTCATGTAAGCTGCACTTAAAACTTCCTAAACGTGTTGCGATAAGAAATGAATTGTTCTCAATAATTTCAAATTATATATATATTGATACGAAGATATCTGTATTAGTCATCGATATCTTTAATATTGGTAACGGTTAACTTTATGTAATTAAAAATTTATAACCGAAAACAGCCGTTTTCTAATGAAAAGTATTAAAAATCAAACCGAAACCGCTGACTATAATTAATAGGCTGTTTTTACCGCTGTTAAACCGAACCGTCAACAAATTTAGTCAAAGTGCTTAGTGCTTACTTGAAGTGATTAGAAATGCGGAACAATTTATAATTTAATTATGATGTAAAACTGACGTTAATTGCATTGTACGACACTGACACTCAATGCGTTAATTTTCTGTATGTAAGGGTATAAAAGAAAAACCTTTTGCATTTTTTGAATGTCTAGCTAATACTATGGATAGAACTGCGTGGTTAGAAAAGTTAAAGACCATTAAATGGTTGTTAATTGTTTTAAACTTAATTTTAATCAATATGTATCTAATGATCGCGATATTTAGCGAACACATCGCAACCGTTTTGTCGAAGCAAAATGTAAATTCAAAAGTATGTGCCATTAAAATACTTTCATTTTAATTAAACTTTTATATTATATTTTTCAGGACTCATTAAAACTACATCTGTATCTGTCATCAGGATTTACGATCGTTTTATCATTAATCTGCACTTATGGCACATTAAGGGAACATTATAAACTAATGATGAGTTACAGTGCTTTATCGTCGATTTATACGCTAGTTTCGATATACATTTGCATTATATTTAAGTCATTCGAGTTTGTGATCATTACGCTGTTTAATATTTTTCTAATATATGTTTCGTTTAAATATCAACTTGTCTTAAAGAAACGTTTGCGAAATAATAATATCAGTGAAAGTGGCCGTCAAATTTCAATTATTACGGCTGGTTATAATGAGTTTTCATTAACACCACCGAAATATGAACCGCCGCCACCTTATTGTGATGAAATGATTGAACTGTCTGTGATTAGCAAGTAATTAATTAAACAAATGTAAATTTAAAAAATTAAATTATTTAGAAACGTAAACTTTGACAACAATAATGTGTTCCATTTTAATTTATTTTTATGTAAATTACAATAAAGTATTTTTTATTATTTATTAATTTGCTTTTTTATTCATAATATTAAGATCAAACTGTTTGTTTGATGAGTTTAGTAATTACTATAAAAAATAATATACTCGATTACTAAAGCTAACTGATTCACTCTTAATTTCCAATGAGATACCGATAACTTAGATAGGCTTACTGCCCCATTTTTTTAAAATTATAAAAAAATATATATTATAGAGGAATAAATTCTAAGCATTTTGTCTTAAGACGAATTTTGAAATTTGTTACAGGCAGCGCGCTATAATTAAAATGCGTTTTAACTAAAAAGATTTATATCTCCTAAACTATAATAGATAATCGAGTTTTGTTTTCATTAAAATTTAGATAATATAATGAAAATTTAAAAAAAAAATTAAAAAAATTTTTTAAAAAAATATTTTCGGGAATTTTTTAGGTTTAAAATATTTTAAATTAATTTTCGACAATGACCCTTAAGTAGCATAGTGGCTAAACAGGGGTGAATAATGTAGCACATTTAGAGTAGATAATTATCAAAAAAATTTTAGTTCAAAAAAGTGAAAGGAAAATTGTTTAAATAATTAAAAATATAATTTCTAGACATATTTGTAATTAAATGCAACGTTAGTAGTAGTATACTACTTAGAGGTTTAGGTCGGTATATTGAAAAAACGATGAAAATGCAAAATAATTAGTTAATCACAATAAAAAAATTTCAAATGAATAAATAAAGTTTATAAATGATATTCTTAACCTAAATTACGTCAAAAAATCAATTTATCATGTATTAAAATAACATTTATTTTTGACGTAATTTATTTTTATTAATGAACAAAATTACTATAAATGTATAAATAAACGAGTAAAATGGTATAAATTACGTCAAAATAAATATGTTTTCATAATACATGATAAATTTAGAATTTATTCCTCTATACTATATATTTTTTTATAATTTTAAAAAATGAGGCAGTAAGCCTATCTAAGTTATCGGTATCTCTTAAAATTTACAATAATTCTAATAAGCAAACAATGATAGCAGGAACAATTTTTTTTTAATACCAACAGTGTGTGGTGTATTCTGTAATGACGTTTGGTGGAGAAGGGTTAGCCGCAGGGTTTCCCAAGGTCTGATGGTCTAGGGTGGTGTCCTCTCGACTTTTTCAAAATTCATGGAGAGGTTCAAACTCACCAGATTTAGCGGACAATTTTTTTGCCTTCGTCCCGAAAATTTTAACAAAAAGTTTTTTTAACTTTTCCAGTCGAAAGCCTAAGCCACGCCCCCACGAAAAACACAAAGAATTTTAACGATGATACGGGCGTAACGACGTTTTGTGCTTTTTATATAGAGATGTTACGTTTAGTATCACAGTTCACACATAACACATACTAATATTGAGTTATAGTTAATAGCCATCACTTGAACATTAAGTCATTGTGACTAACATTGCTTTATATGTGATTTTAATGTAAAACACGTTGTTTTAGATTTAGTTATTGTTGACAGCATTATACTTTGATTATATTACTGCAATAATTTAACGTTAATAACATTATATTTAGTCGCGAC
This sequence comes from Phthiracarus crinitus, assembly GCA_034698025.1. Lineage (NCBI taxonomy): Eukaryota > Metazoa > Arthropoda > Arachnida > Sarcoptiformes > Phthiracaridae > Phthiracarus > Phthiracarus crinitus. Next base: position 4,571 of record JAQGAW010005053.1, on the reverse strand, counting down.
TATAATCGTTTAATTGTAAATTAAATATAGATTTATGTTAATAAAGTGATCACAATTTATTATAAATAAAGAGAATATGTGTCAGACATCGGTATTTGGCATATATCGGTGTTTGGCACTTATCAATAACTATATTTTACAACAATCTATTTATTTAATTTAAATATTTTCAAACTGTGTACATACTGACGGACAGAGATGGTCAAAAGAATAAGTTCGAGCTCTTTATCAGAAAGTCAGCGAATAAATATTAGACAATATATACAAATCGTTAATCTGTTTTTCCAAATGTGTATTTTGATCGATTGTTTAATCTTTAACGCATAATTTATATCGGCATACTTCAGTATATTTTCAGTTAATGCTAAATAATCTAATTTAAATTAAATACTCATTTTTGAAAATAGTAAAAAATTTTATAGTATAAAAACTTAAAAATATTCTGCATAAAACATATTTTTGTAATTAAATGTAAAATTTTTTAAACTATTTTTCTAACTATATTTTGACCGTATTTTTTAACGATTTTCATTGCCTTAATCATTACTTGCGCGTAAAAACATAGCACTTATTGGTATATGAAAATAGCTCTGTAAATAGAATTAATAAATGGCTAAAATAACACATAAAATAGCATTTATAATTTTTGATAATTACATAAATCTATAGTAATCATTTTTTCTTCTTATTAATAATTTCCTATATCTTCTTTTTATTAAGACATTTTTTAATTTTTTGAATTTTCGATGGTAATGAAAAACATTTTAAAGCATATTTTTAAAATATTTGAATTTTTATGAAAAAATTTAATATTTTTGATTATTTTAAATGCAATAATTATTAAAAATATTTAAAAAATTCGTTATTGGTTTGAAATGGTTTCATGGTTTTTCCATAAAATGTTTAAACCATATCAAATCAAACCATTATTAAAAAATAGAAACCAAATCAAACCAATCCGTTAATTAATGGTTTAAACCATTAAAAACCAAACCTATAGCACCTTTAAAAATAATGTTACATGTAATCATAATTTTAAATTACTGTATTGATAAAAATTAATATATTTTGAAATTTTGCTTACACTCAAGATTCGAGATTTTCTTACATTAGTTTAATCAATAAAGACGAGATTATAATTAAAGAAATACATTTTGTATAGAGTAATCTACTATATAAATAATTGCTATTGAAATTTTAAACGTTATTTTTCTCTATTAGATATAAACCAAATGAAACAGTAATTCCAATTAACCACAAATAATAGACACCTTTTAAATGACGAAAATCTAATATAGCCATAGAATACCGATTCATCCAAATTTTATTATTGCCTGAATTTATATATTTGATTGATTTTTGCATTAAATAGTCATATATTCCCGATTCTACGAAGCATACGATACTAGAATAATATTGGATAATAAATGAATGAATTAAATTTTTAATATTAGATTTTCGATGTAAAAATTGAGTTATAAATAAGGTGTCATAAAATATTTATTTATATATACATACAGTATAAGTAAATAAATATTTTAGAGGTAATAAAATCTTAAATTTTAAAATAAATATTTATAATATAAGATTCACTCATAGTTTACGTTTTTTTAAATTTTTCTCATAAATTTTATTATTAGACTTATAGATTTCACGTTTTAACGACATTTTTCATAACGAGAACAATACTTGAGTGATTGGGTCATCAATAAAAGTCTGGAGTAATTGAAGAATCTATGGATTAACTTACATGAAATCTACATGTTTAGCCAATTGTTTGTTATAACGAGACAAATGCAATGCATAATATTTCTGATCGAAACCATGTTTTGATATATAAAGTTGTTTCCTTAATTTCATTGTCCATTCGTTTGTTAAAAATGATAATTGGTTTTCATATAATGATTTACTAATTACGTAAACATAAGTTCCGGTTTTTAATTTATTAATAACATCAAGAGTTTCATTGTTTGTCTGATCATTAAATTGAATGTAATTTACTTGTGTAACCCGTTTAGAAAACTCTTTCGCCTTTCTTTCAGTTTTCTTATATCTGGCGATATATAAGATAAAATATTGTCGTTTAGGCGATAGTATTTGAAAATCCTTTCTGCTATAAAGCTGTTCAAACGAATCGATTACATCATTTGGTGCAGTTTTCATAAAATATCCAAGTAATACACCTGAAAAGCTGGACAACAATACCACACATGATATCAGCCAAACACCGATAATTATCCTTTTAGAAGGGCTTATCATCTTTTTGTAAGTCAATTCTGGAAATGGTTCTGACAATAAAACGCATCCGTATCTCCACGTAAGTTTGAAATAGTTTTTAAAACTCTTCTCTGCAATTGAATGCATTGCGGATATAAAATATAAACTAAAAATTAAAAGCAACCACACATTAAGCTGAAAACTTCCGAAATAACTAAATAATGGCCATTTTCCGGGTTTAATCGCAGACACAATATGTTCACCATTTACCACACCGATAGTTGCACTCATATTCAACTTATTGTTAGGCCACGACAGCATAGCAGTCATGTGTGATATCGGCAATAAAAGTATATCTCGTTTATCCGAAAACGAGATGAAATTACTATAATTGCGTTGAAATGATTGAAGTCTTGTCGTATTTAAAATATATTAAAAATTTAGCTTAAATTTTCGGAAACAAGATTTTTAAAATAATAGTTACCGATAGCCAAACCTTCGTGATAATTCAACAAATATGTTAACCAAAACACCGCAAACTAATTGATTATTTCCATAAATTAATGGAGTTAAATCAAATACCGGTACTCGTATTACCACTTTATTAAAATTAATTGTATTATGACTGTAATTCGTTAAACTACTTCTTGAAGTAATATTTTTGCAAAAATCATTCATAATTATAAACTAAATTTTCAAATATTTATTTTCATTTGTTGAACTACTATGGCATGATGTAATAAAAGTTAAACATTATTAATTTTTATATAGAGAATTATATAAATACCTTATTTTCACTAACTATTAGACACATACATCAATTATAGTCATTAGAGATGAACATTTTTAACGGTAAACAACTTTTAACCTTAAAGGTTAACTCTTAACTTTAACGGTTAACCAGTTAATGTTAAGGTTAAAAGTCAAAGTTAAGTTAAAAGTTAAGATATTTTTAATCGGTGAGAGTTAAAAATATTACAAAAGTTAACCGTTAACCTTTTTAACTGTAAACAATACTAATATTTACTAAATTCTTATAAAGATTCATTTCAAATGCGTTTTAATTTGTTTTGTATTATAAGATTTTCAAAAAATATCTATTAAAAGATCATTTAAATGATTAACGAATTTAAATATTTATATTTATTATCAGGGCTGATTTTTAGAGTGAATTAAATATTTTTTTACGTTACAATTTATGTTCAAACACTAAAATTATTAACCGGTTAACCCTGCGATTAATAAAGTTGCAACTAGAAAATCTTTAACTTTTAACCGATGCTCATCTCTAATAGTCATACTCAAACGCAGCTATAATTTTCAATATTTTGCATATTACCGAATCTTTCTGACTGTATATATTTTTGTGCTAATGTTCGTAATTTTATTTTAATTAATGACCGATTACTAATATTTTAACAACCAATATATAATGTTTATAAAGAAGTTGTGGAAACATAACATAATTTGCATGAAATTTAATAAATTTATATCATAAATATACAAAATTCTACTAGTAATCTCAGATACATATAGATACACATATTATAGGTAAATATATATATGGTATATCTCAATATATTTAACTCAAATATTAGTCAAGTTGACTTTTTTTCATTTTTTTATATTTTATTTTTTATGGAAGGCGCACCTTATAGTCGGAAATATACGGATTATTCATTAATAAGCGAATATTTGCATAACAATTAAATTTGTGTTTTGTTATTTTTAATAAATGATTGCAAAATAATTAATATTAGAATTGCAAACTTTTGCAAAAAATACTATTACTATATAAATAAGATCTTTCATGTCACGTAATTTCAGTTTTCATACAAATTGGGAAAATAAGTGCCATAAAATCATAAATTAAATTTTGACTGATAAATATTACTGTTTACGACATTTCCATTATCGATTGACCAGTACGTCGAACATGAAATTTGAATTCTCTAATCATTTCAATAAAATAAAAATAATAATATTTTCGTTTATTTAAATCGATCATTGCTATTGCAAAATAATTCTGAAAAACTCAAAATCGCAAATAAATTAGTAACTAAAATTTTTTTAAAAAAAAATCTTACAACTAGTTTTCGCTAATGACCGAACACTACATATTTCGTTGCAATAATTATCTATAAAATTATTTTCGAGACATTTCCACTAATTTCAAGAAAAACATTGCAATAATTGATATAATCTATAAAATAAATGAATTCATTAACAAATTATTGATTAAGTTTTATATAATTATAAAATCAATATCAACTGTAATTACTTCATAAAATCGAAAATAATTAATAATGAATAGTTTCCAGCAGTAAAATCCAACTGTTTTTTGACTCAATCTT
>JAQGAW010005052.1:0-10122 GCA_034698025.1 Phthiracarus crinitus | reverse complement strand
AGATTTAAACAAATTATAGAAGTCATTATAACAATAATTTTTTTGAAAATAAGTCTTTTTTGTTCAATAGGAGTCTAGTTTTTAAAAATATCATTTAATAAATATAAAGACCGTTCCACATACATACAGAAATACCGTTCCACATCCCAAATCAAATATCTCCTTTAGTTAAAGTGAGCAAAATGTCTTAAATGTTTTTATTATTTTATCAGAATTATAATTTACGAAAACATGTAATTAAAATTATTGTTTGAAAACCTGTTTTTAAGTGTTTTTTATAATTTTCAAAATCTATAATTATTATCAAGCTTTTGCGCATACTCATATAATATTGTCGAGAAAATTTTGCAATGCGATTAGCTCATTGACTAACATACAGTACAAAAGTATAAATAAGTACTTGTAAACAAAGTGAACAAAATTTAAATTAATTTTGTTCAACTTCTTGTATCTCAATTTTACTACTTTCAATGTGAGTAACTTTTTTATTTTTATATAATTTTTTTAAAATTTAATTTTAAAAAAATATGCTTATTTCAAAAGTCAATAATTTTTTTGTTTCATTATTAAATAAAAATTTTTAAATCGGCAGACTTTTATATTTATTATTTCTTAAACTTATTTTTTAGTAGTTGACTATGTTGAATTAGTAATTATCTATTATGAAAATTCTTTCTAAATACAATAAAAAAAATTTTACATTTTTTCTCAATAACTTGTGGATAATTAAATTCTGAATTCAAATAAATATGTCATATTATGATTTTACAACTATCGCTAACTTGGCAAATCTTGGTTAAACATTAGTATAAATATAATTTAATGTTACATATGTTTTTCACACAATTCCAGAAAATTCATTATATTTTTTATATGATAATAATATGATGCCATTTGGATCAAGGAATTATAATTTATTATTCATAATAAGTTATATAAAAAATTTGTTTATTTCTTTTTATTAGATAACAAAATAAATTATAAATTAGAAATATTATTCTATTCTTCCATTAGAATTGATTTTGTTAGAATGATATTTAAATAATATATTTATTTCTATTGATATTATTTCAATATACAAAAGTTTAATATCTATTAATAGAATTAAAGTCTAGAAATCTGTTTAAACCAAATTATTTTATCATACAATTAAATTTTTGTTTTCTAATATAGTATCGGTTGTAAGGAAAAATAAATAAATAATTTTTTAAATATTGATTGAATTTGAATAAAAAAATTTTTTAGAAGAAGTATTATCTAGAAATTTTTATAGAAATAAATTTATCTAATAAAGAATTTATACAAAGATTATTTTATATTCAGTTTGGATATAATGATATATAAATAAAATAATTATTTTTATTGACTTAATTTGAATAAACTAAATGTTAAAATTATTTAGTGATATTTTTGGTCTAATTCGGTAAATTTATACATTTGACCGAAACCCATTTTTTATTTTCGGCTGTCATATTCGGTCAAATTCGGTTTGTGACCGACAACTTATAACAATAATTATATATAAATCTTTTATCTAAATCCAAATGATATTATTTAATAAAGAAATTATTTTATTATACCTTTTGAATAGGTTTTGTTATTTATTTTTTATATATATTTAATAAAGAAATTATTTTATTATACCTTTTGAATAGGTTTTGTTATTTATTTTTTATATATAGCAGCGACTAAACAAAAATAAATTATAAATTTTCAAATATTATAAATATCTAGAAATCTTTTTTTTCGAAATTATTTTGTAAAACAAAATTGTTTATTCGATTATTCATTTAATTTCGGTTACTCTAAAAGGATATTTATATCAAATATTTATATCTATTTAGAAAAAATGATTTTATCGAATATGAAGTAAATTTTTTATTATTCCATTAGAATCGGATTTGTTACATAGATATTTAAATAATAAATTTAATAAAAATTATATATTTTGATGATTTAAATAAAGCTATTAGATTTAAATATATTATTTAAATTTCTATTTAATGGCTTTATTTCAATCAATAAAATAAATAATTTGGATCAATATAAATATAGTCAAGAAATCTGTTTATCCCAATTGATTTAATTTAATACTTAATTTTTTATTTTATTCCTTTATTATCGATTGTATGGAAAGAATATTAAATAATAAATTTTTATCATTGGAATAAATTTTAATTCACAAAATAATTATATTATAGATTGTGTCAATATATTATTAATTAATAATAAACATATATGTATATATAATAAATTTATACAATATAGTTGTGGAAATTAAATATCAAAATCAAAACATCGATTAGCCTAAATACAGTATATCTCGATATTTTTTAAATTTGAATTTGAATTATAATTTATGCAGTAAATTGATTTCAAGAATATCATAATACATTTTCCGTTCATTCTACAGACGAAAATTAAATTTTGAAAAAATCCGCATTATTATTTTATTAATTATAAAATATATATTGTTATTTACTTAAGGCATCTTAAATTAATCATAAATAATACAATTTAATTAAATATACTTTATGTCTTAGTATAACCAAAAAATAATATTTACTCCACAAATATATAATCTTAATTAAGTTCGCCAGACTTCTAAGTAATTGTTCCGCAGGTAATAAAATAATTATATATTTACCTGCACTCAATTACTTAACAGACTGAGCTTTTTTGTCATCATATTGTTATTTTTTATATAAAATATTATCTTTTTTTCCGAAATGATATTATAATACAATTATTTTACTCCTTTAGCATAAGTTATCTATCAGAAAATATAAATAAATACTATATTTATAACTATTGACATTTTTTGACTAATCAATATATAAAATATTGTAAATTTAAAAATTCAATTTAACTATAATAAATACAACTAATCAATAAATTATTTAAAATTTAACTTTACATATAAATATTAAATTCAAAAATTAAAATTGTTCAAAATTTATGTATTTATTTTTTTAATAAAAATCTGAATTAGTTTACTTTGGAAAAATTGTTATAATAGCAATACACTTTCTACTTAAAACAATTTTTAAATCAATTTATAAACAATTGATTCTTACTACGAGAAAACGATTTAGTTTTTTAATGCTTTTACATTATCAATACTACAACATTTAAAAATGAACTAAATATGAGGTTTCATTTAATATAGTTATATGTTTAAATTACTTTTAAAATTATATTATTGCGTGCAGCAAACATATGTATAGATATATTTGTATAATCATTATAATTAATCTTTTAAATTTACAATAAAAATTAAAAGTAAAATTATTGTGGTTTTGGGGTTATTTGGGATTTAACCTATTATCCGCCTCTGCTAATAATAATGCTAATAAAATTGTTGATTTCTTTGTCAAACAAAATCTGACCGAAACGCTAATACTGGATGGAATTTATGTAATTTAAATACAAATATTATTAAAAATTATTAAATAATTAATGAATAAATTTTGTATAAGTTATAAAACTATTGTAATTTTTTTCTATTATTATTTTTTTTAATGTAATCCTCTATTAATCCTCTAAAACGTGATAAATATTTTGTAATATAAACCATTTCTTCTAATACATAAAAATTTGTCAATAAAATTAATGATATCATCGGTTCTTACCCACCAGTCTTTAAACAATAACCAATGTCAAAATCATACAAATTGTGATAAATGAAGCATTATTTATTGGTTATATCTTCATTAAGTTTATCGCTATTACAATATTTTTATAAATATATAGACTATATTTAAGCGAATATATATGAAATAATTTTTATTAATCACAGTATTTTCTACTTTCAAATGTTTTAAATCCCCCGATTATTCAATAACGAGATATTTTTACTTATTTTTTAATATTTATGATACATAATCCATAGCTGAATTTTTTTTATAGATAACGCATAAATATTACCTTCAATCTAATACAATTCAAAATTATAATTAATAAATTAAAACTGTTTCAAAAATTACAGTAACAATTATGGTTATTTCATGTGATTAGCAATCTACACAGAATAGATAGAGTAACTCTGTGGCCACGGCAAAATATTATTTAGTAAATAATTTAATATTATAATTTTTAAAGTGGCCATATATTAAATTTTTAACAATACGTGATAATTGTTAATAATATAAACCAATTCTTATAATACATAAACAATTATTGATATGATTTCATTGGTTGTTATATAACAATTCTTATATATCAAAACGATCTTAAATTCATGCAAATATTTCTATTTGTCATAAATTTTCATTAAATTTTTGATATTTTCTTTGTAATTTTTTGGCTCATAATAAGAACTATCTTAAGAAATATCAAAAGACATTAATATTTGTAAAATAAAAGAATATTTTTGAAATCATCAACATTATTTTTCATATTGTAGAATTTAAAATGTTTACAAAATTTTTCAATAAAGCCATATTTTTAACTATTTTGTACTGATATTTTATACATAACATTTCCAGTGAATGAAATCCTCTACTGAATATTCACAAAACTGTGAATATAATCTATCAATAATTAATACCTTCAATCGGATTTATTTCAATTCAATTTGTTTTAATACATGATTACCTGTTAATACATCTCTGCCATTAAAACAGAAATAAATATATTCGAGTTTATCAAAATTAAACAAAAGTTCCATTTATTCACTTTCTCATTGTAAGTAGTAGAAATATCTAAGGACTTTATTCTATGCATAAAATAGTTAACAAATGCTATAAAATTTTTATAACAAATATAATTTCCATTGTACGATCTCATATTATCGAATAAATTTCGTTTGTTTGGTCTAATACATTCTTCAAATAACATGTTAGTAAAATGATTACTGTCGGAATGTATTGAAACTAATTTTGGAGAAAATGATAAAAATGTTGTGATTAGTAATAAAAATTTATCTTCACATTAATCATAAATTGTAATATATTCTTGATTTTTGACACTATTCTTACACAACAATTTTATAAAATATTTAAGAACAAGATATCGTCAATAAATTGATCAAAATTAGAATTCGAATTTAAATGAATGTTTAAAAATATATAAAATCGAAATTTAATGAAATTTGAAGTTTTGATTAAAATTAAAAATAAAATAAAAATGTTTAAACGATTCAAAAATAGTTTAAAATTAAATAAAATTAAAATTTTTGAACAAAATTTTAATTTTTTTGGAAAATTTTTTATTTATTTAAAATAGATTTGCTCAATGTAAAAATATTATAAATTATAATGACAATATAATTTATTTTAAACTTTATTAATACTTATATTAAGATATTATTTTATAAATTATAAAGTTTATTCAATAATTTAATTTCAATTCTTTAATTCAAGTACATTTTTATTCTATTAATAATTTATCATTTTGGTCATGTTTCTTGTATTTGTATACTATTCCTATTACAGTTACAAGAATATTATACAACAATTGTTATTATATAAATGCAGACGAAAATAATTAGAATCTCACGTATTTAAATGTTTAATTCGATTTTAAAAAATAAATTTGTGAATAAATATCCATTATTTTGATTTTTTTAAACCACTATTTTATAACAATTGAACTATCGAAAAGAATTCAAAAAATTCAATCCAATTATTAATAATTATTAAGTTAAAATTATAATTTTTATGTTATTTCAAATTAATAGATATTGTGTTTATTGCGTACATTTTAATCATCATTGTTTAATATCTGGTTTCATCAAATCCTTTGGAATAAGATTTATAAAAGTGTAATTGTTACAAATAAAGAAAATTATATATATAAGATATATCAAATAATATTTTTTATGTAAAAATCGATTAAAAATCTATCGTTACTAAACGCTATATAAAAATGAATGAAATATTTTCATGTGATTCATTTAATTGTAAAGCGATATTCAGTGAAAATAAATCGTTATAATTGCACAAACAACTACATCAATATCTTGAAATGGCCGACAATTACGGTTATTTATTGAAACGAAAAATCGATAAATGTTTGCAGTTAACTGATAAATCCGAAGACAAAACTCAAGAAGATATAAAAATAATCAATTTCAATTCAAATTTAAATAGTAATTTAGATTCAACTGAATATAATTGCATTTTTCCCAAATGTGGAGCAAAATTTAAGAACTCGTTTGTATTGAATTGTCACGAAATAATTCATAAAAATTTTAATCCATTTGATAATGATTTATATTACTTTAAGAAACGACAGAATGTAAACACAGGATTCTGGTTATTTGAGTGCGTTTGGCCGAAATGTCTGTTTAATACTGAAAATTCGGCACAAGTACTGTCACATTTGGGCGAACATTTCATCAATAAGCCTTTTAAATGTGATTACATTAACTGTTTCGAAAGATTCTCTAGCAAAGTCGATTGGATGTCACACAACACTGCCCATTATTATATTATTACATATTTTTATCAACATTATTTCTATGAATGCATTTGGAATTATTGTAGTTACAAAACATTAAGTAATCAAGATATAAATGAACACTTGAAGACAAATCATTTCCTCTTAAATTTATATAAATGTAATGACAGCAATTGCGCTAATGAATCTTTTTCCACAGTGTCACTGCTTAATCGCCATAAGTTAGCAATACATTCGAATCATATTTTAGACGAAACTGGTGGAATTATTATCGATATTAGCTACTTTTTTGATAAAAAGGTTCTGAACAACATAGAGTTATTTGCATGTCAGTTTGACTGCCTCTTTCAGACAGAATATAATTATATTTCAATGATCAAACACATTGAAAATCATTATAGGTTTTTTCAAACCAATAAAAATAATTAAAATGATTAAATTATTTATTAAGTTTAATTTAAAATTGAATTTGTATATTTAGAGGTTATGATTATCTATAATAATATATTTCTCGAATTTTTAAAAAAATTTTCTCTTGAAATATCAGTTTAAATGAAAATATTTCATAATAATTTGCCTTGCGTGTTTAATATTATTTAAACTACATAAATCACGAGATAAAAGATATAATATAGAATGTATCTGATAAGATAATTACCTAATGGAAATTGAATCTTAAAATACATTCTTGCCTTATTGACAAACTAACTTAACGCTAATTGTTCGTTTGGATTGTCATTGGTGTTCATAACACATAATAGCTTAAATTTACAACAATATTCTTATTTAATTTAATATTTATATTTATTTATTTTATAAGAATATTTGGAATTAATACTCTGTTCTATGACTTTATATAATTTTTCAAAAAATTATTTCCTTTGAATTGACTGCAAATATAATAAATAACCAAGTAAAAATATATATATTTTATAAATTATGTCTTGAAAATACTATAATTAAAGGTATAGTTTCTTTCCATTTAATATGATTGGAAAATCGATACAAATAATTTAACATTTTACTGAAAAAATTTGATAAGCATTTAAAAGTTATATTATAATTTATTATTAGAGAATAAAAATTATAGCATTTGTTACTTTTTGTTTCATATGGTAGAACCATAAAAATGTATATGTGCACGAATAACAAAGAATGGAGTCTTTTTAACTCCAGTTATAAATGCTATATTTGAAAATAAATGCTAGAAATTTTATTTTTGCTATATTATCCTAAAACAGAAAAATTGTCGATTAAATCTGATTAGTTTTTGTTACCCTCCCCTTAGTTTTTCAATTATATCAAAAAGTAACAAATTTAAAACAAAAAAAATATATTTTCTTATAATTTTTAAAATTATTTTTACTTAAAACAAAGTTATAAAACTGCTAAAATAATGTAAAATTGATTTTAATTTAAAATTAAGGTAATTTATAAAATTTATAAATGCTTTTTATAAGTGTTATTTTGGTCATTTATTAATTCTATTTATATCGCTATTTTTATATGCCATAAATGCTATTATTTTGATTCTCTATTTATTATATATTACAATTAATATTATAATATTATATTTTAATTTTAAAAGTTAAAAAGGATTAAATATAAATTTATCATAAATTATATTAATGCTTACATAATAATTAATTTTGTTATTTTATAGATTTTTATGAAGTATATTATATTAAATCATGTTATAATTTACTGATTAAAAACTTTATTAAAGCTAAATTCATATACATTTGACATTCATAGAAATCTCATAAGTCATTTGCAAATACATTTCATACATCATTTGTTTCTATAGAAAGCATTTTATGTCGAACATTTATGGAAATAGTTTTAATAATTTTACAAAATTTTAATAATTTTTAATAAAATGTTTGATTTAGTCTATCTTTATTTAAAAAATTATATTTATAAAAATGACAAAATACAAGTGATTTTAAATAAAGTGCGTTCTCTATACCTTTGAAATGTAGATGCAATTGTGTGAAATGTATATGAATTTAGCTGTAAATCTAATTGAGACGATCAAATTAAAATATTATTAAAATAAGCGAGATATAATTATTCTTTTTTGAGATTTTATTAATTAAAAATATTAAAAATTAAATAGGATTTATTAATAATTTTTTTAAAAACATTTTTCAATTTGATAAACATTTATTTTTAAATTTTATATTATTTTATATTAAAAATGTCAACTTTAGCTAAAATAAATAAATTTTTTAGATATCAAAAGACAAACTTAAAAGCTAAAAAGTAAAAATAAATTTAAGTTAATATAATATTAGTTATTTATATTTAGTTTAGAATCTATTATCTTTTATCTGTTTGTTTCCTAATCTGAAATTTTAAATATATAAATTGTTTAAATTCGATATTATTTTAAATATAATTTAACCTTCTATATTATTCTTTATGGAAAAAAATATTTTAAGAATTATGATATTCTCTAAACAATATTTATAATTCAGAAATTATTTTCATTTTTTTATTATATATTTAAATATTTTCTTAAAAAAAATAAATAAGATATAAAGTAGCTATTAACAAATATTTAAAAATTATCATAAAATTACTTTGCTTTACATTTACTTTGAAAAAAGAGATGGAAAAATTAAAAATTCAAATATCGAAAAGCATAAAAGAAATTTCCGATTAGATGAAATCAATAAGTAAAACCGAATTTTTAAAATAATATTTCCATTAATCAATTTTATTTATTACTAAAATGAGGTTTATTTCCCAGTAAAATTGTAATTGTTATAATCTTAATTTTAAAGAATAGAATTCTAAAAGTATAAAAGAAATTTCCGATAAATTGAAATCCATAATTAAATAGTATTTTTAAAATAATAAATCCATTAATTAAATTTTGTTTATTACTATCTTCACGTCGGTTTCCCAGTAACTTTGTAATTGTTATAATATTATATCAAACGGATAAAAATCGAAAAGCATAAAAAAAATTTCCGATCAATTGAAATCCATAATTAAATAGTATTTTTAAAATAATATATCCATTAATTAAATTTTGTTTATTAGTATCTTCACGTCTGTTTCCCAGCAAAACTGAAATTGTTATAATCTTATTTTAAAAGGATAGAATACGAAAAGCATAAAAGAAATTTTCGATCAATTTAAATCAATTAGAAAAATCTAACTTTTAAAATAATATATCCATTAATCAAATTTTGTTTATTACTATCTTCACGTCGGTTTATAAGAAAAATTGTAATTGTTATAATATTATATCAAATGAATAGAAATAGAAAATCATAAAAAAAATTTCCGATCACTTGAGATCAATAAGAAAAATCGAATTTTTAAAATAATATTTCCATTAATCCAATTGTGTTTATTACTAACTTCACGTCGGTTTCCCAGTGAAATTTTAATTGTTATAATCTTATATCTAAAGAATAGAATTCGAAAAGTGTAAAAGAAATTTCCGATCAATTGAGATCAATAAGAAAAATCGAATTTTTAAAATAATATTTCCATTAATCCAATTTTGTTTATTACTAACTTCACGTCGGTTTCCCAGTGAAATTTTAATTGTTATAATCTTATATCTAAAGAATAGAATTCGAAAAGTGTAAAAGAAATTTCCGATCAATTGAGATCAATAAGAAAAATCGAATTTTTAAAATAATATTTCCATTAATCCAATTTTGTTTATTACTAACTTCACGTCGGTTTCCCAGTGAAATT
>JAQGAW010005051.1:0-10126 GCA_034698025.1 Phthiracarus crinitus | reverse complement strand
TGAAACGGTAACGATAATTTTGGGTTCGGTAACGGTACGGTAACGGTAATTAAAATATGAATATTTTCAATCACTACAAATAACTTTAAAATATTGATATTTTATTTTAATTTCACTATTATTTTACTTTTACATAAAGAAAATGTAAATTTAATTAAAACTTATTGTGAAAATTTTAAAATTCAGAAAAATTTAATTTAAGAAAAAATTGGAAAAAAGAAAATTAAAGAAAAGTGATTTTAAAATAATCGTTAAAAGTAAATGCAAAAGAAAATAAATTTAATTATTGAAAACAATAAAAAACTAGTTTTAATTGGGTAAAAATAATTATATAATTTTAATTACAGTTTACTAAAATATTTAATTTATCATAATTTTCACTTTAATTTAATTATTTTTATTCCAAATTATTGGATTATTATTACCTTTTTTATAATGAAAACTTCATTTTTTAAAATTAAGTTTATCAATAATTTTTTAAATAAGTTATAAAGCTAAATTATTAATAATTATTTATTAAATAAAATTTCTTTCAATAATGGTTTAGATGAATTTAAATAATCTTTAGATTCATTTGTCATATAATCCCATTTATAACAAAATGAAATTAATTGTAATTTTCTATATGACCAAAATCTTTATGAAATTTTTAAAGAATTTGTTATACTAAACATTTTGGAGTTACAATTCTTTTAAAATTCTTTTATGTTTTTAATATTATATTATTCATTTACATTTATTTTGAAAATTTGAGAAATCAAAATTTTGTTTTTGTGCATTAATTATTTCTTGTTTTGTTAATAAATTAATAACTTTTAAATAATTTTTTTCATTATTTTTTCATATGATCCAGTTATTGGGATTATGGCTTAAGCTATTTGCTTCTTAATAGAATATTCCGAATTTTTGTGTGACACATACCTATTTAAATAATCAACTTACAAAACATTAAATTAAATATATTTAATATTGTTGTGACATCATTTATGTCACGTAAGTGACAAATGTTAAAAACGTTATACTAACGTATTATTAATACGTTATGTATTAATATTGAATTGAAAACTCAGTTGAGTTTTGAATGCAAACGCTTTCACATTAAATATATTTCAACTCATTTTTAAGCTGAAAACAGCATGTTTTGTAAGCCATATTGGCATCACTTTAATCACTGATTAACTCTAATTTAATTCAATTTAAACTCAATTCATATATTGTTATTATTATTAAGCGATTATTATTACTATTATTATCGAATTAAAACGAATACATGTTTAATCGAATAAATGGTTTAAACGAATAATTGGTTAAAACAAATTGCGTATAAAATACATAACAAATTAAAAGATAATTTTAATAAACATAAATTCTATAATTTCATTTATGCCTCGCACTCCAATTAGATTTTCAATATGTATTATATTATATATAATTTTCAGATATTTTGCATAAAGTCAGTATTAATCATATTTTTATTGTAAGTTTGATTGATTTATGATTCTATATTACAGTTATTGCCTAATTCTATGCAAATACTTAAGTTCTAAAGTTAAATTAGTAACATAAAAATATTAGAAAACCATTCGGATTTTTACATATGCGCAGTTTTACATTTATAGGATTTTTTGAATAAAAAGTTTAATTATATTAAACATACTTTCATAAACTATACTATAATGATGAATATTAAATGGCCAACAATACTGCCACCTTATGGTACAAAATAACATCATTTAATAAAAATAATTCAATTAACCTTGTCTTTGCGCGTCGCATAACTGTGAAACGTCGCTATATTTATCGCATATACTTTACTTGCCAATAGAGAGCACAACTGTTAAATAATTACTGTTTTACTTGTTACACCGGTATAAATCGAACGAATTTGTCCTAAAAATAGAAACGTTTTTTAATTAACAGGATTATACTGTATTTCATATTAATACAGTATTATAAATGTTGTTATTTACGTTTTCTATTAAATATTCTAAATCCAGTTCCGATTTCGAACAGTTTTTCGCTTACACAATAACATGCCTCAAATTAATTGGCAAATTTAAATTTTAATTTGTGAAAAACGCAGATTTTTGTATATTCACAATAATTAATTTTGATAATTTAAAATTCTCACATTCTTATTAATACTTAAAGGCGGGAAAATGTATATTTAGAAACAGAAACATTTTGATATATACACAGATCTTTTTCGTTTCGTATCAAATATAAGTTGTTTCAAATGTTTTGAAAAACATTTGAAATTGGGGTCGGATAGGGCAATGTTGGGTCGTTGTGGGGTCTGGGTGGCTCTGGGTTTGGTGTGGCTGGATGTTGTTTGGTCGAAATTGGAATCGAAGTCGGGTCGGGTCGGGTCGGGTCGGGTCGTGGTCGTGGTTTGGTTTGGTTGGTTAGGTTGGGGTTGGGGTTGAGTATGGGTTGGGTCTTATCGTGTTGGATTGATGTTGGCAGAATAGGGTTTCTATTGATGGTGTTTATTCATAATTTAAAACCATTTCCTCCAGACGAAGTCGGGCTAAACTCTAGTCATATTATAAATGTAAAAATTTTCATCCATTTTAATTTGTAGCTATCCAAATGTCACACGTTTTATTCTGCACAAATAAAAGCCACATTTGGCTTAACACAACTCTCTCTTTGGTTGACTTTCAGAGTGCAAGCAACTCATGTAATACTAGATTTGTTTTAGACTTATTTTGTGCTAATTAAAAGCCTAATTTAGTTTTATTAACACGTGTCTGAGTGTGATTTATTGAATAAGGGTGTATCATATATTCACTTAATACGCTTCAACAAATTAAATAGTCTTAGATATCGAATTCTTAGCGGTACTGAATCCAGTGTCGCTACAAATTAAATAGTTATAAAAATTATGCATTAAAATTATTTGAACATTTTATCGAGCATTAGATTGAATATATTTTAAAAATTTATTATAGTTTTGGCGGTTTAAATTGCAATTTTCTTGTATTTTAAAATAAATCCGAAATGAATGACTACAGATGTATAATTAATGGAAACAATATATAAAATAAAACTAGATAATTAAAAATTATCATATTTGATAATGAATTAAATATTATTTTAAATATCTATTAATGTTAATTACGATTTTAAAAAAATTATATGAATTATGAATGAATTCCAAATTTTACAGTAGATATATCGAGACATTAATATGTGAATAACATGTTTGATTAATCAATATAATATATAAAATTTTTTATTAAGTTATTAACTAATTTTTTTCTAATTTTTTTATAGTAATTTAATTTATTTATCTTTCAGTTTTTCATTGAACACAAAATTTAAAAGCTGTTTACAACGCCAATAGATATAATATTTAAATATTAAAATATTAATTTATGTTAATGTGACAATAGATAAATTATATTTTGAAAGAAAATTAAAATAATTTTTATTGAGGTTAATCTTAAGTTGATTTTAAACGAGTTATACTAGATTTATGCAATACAACATTATCAAAAACCGGATTATTAGGTCCAAAAATTTTAATATTATTGTAAGGTAATTGGCAATAAAAATGTACAAACTAGTTTTAAAATTAGGGCATTAAAATTAATTCACATTTCAAAGTTATAATATAATATTTAAAAATAATTGTCAAGAATTTTCTACTAATTAAACCATATTAAAGAATAAATGCAAAAAGGTTTGAACTTTGAAGTCAAAAGTTAGTTTCATTTATGACTTTAAATTGAATATTATGGTTATAAATCAAAATTAATCTAATTAATAACATAATCAAAATTTACCCTAAAAATCCGGTCAATGATAATAAGTAAAATCATCTCTGCAAGTTCTGGCAAGTAATGTGAATCTGCTACGAAAATTTTAAGGAAATGAATGCTAAATTTCAAATCATCGTAAACGTCTAAAAGATTTTTAATTGAAATAAAAGATTTAAAAAGTAAAGATTTATAAATTAATTTTTCTAAGTAAATCTAAAAACTATTTATGACAAAATGTTAAGCAAAAAAATTGTTACTGTTTTGATTATCATTTTAAATAATATTACGGAAAGAGAAGCAACCATTAGTGTTGAACGTAAAGACGAAATTTTTTTAAATAACTTCGTGTTCTCTAATCCTGAATTCGGAGATGAAAGCTCAAAACTCTTGTTAAAAACTAACCATAACGAACACAATGAAAATGCCATTTATATAAATAAAAATAAACTGATTGAGACACTCGATCGTTGGATTAATATAAGAAATTTGATGTCTAAGTTTTATTTATCAAACAGTTTAATAATTAACAAAGCCTTTAAAAATTTATTGAATAATAATTTGTCAGAAAATTGTAGAAATTCGATTGTTGTGTCGATTAATAATTATAAAATGAAAAAATTATGGCCAATAAACTGTAAGTTAATAATTTTAAATTTAATATACCTTAATAGTATTATAAACATATGAACTTAGAATAAGTTAAATTTTTGTTAATCATTTTATGTAAAGATGTTTACGGGTCGGTTAACCCTTGAGTTTTATTCGACGGATTTCTAATCTGTTCGGATCGGGTTACTATTTATCATTACTCGGTTCGGTTCGAGTTGAATAAACATCTTTTCGGTTACCCGAATGAAATCAAAATCAGATAAACATTTTTTTGTATGAAATTTAAAGAATTTTATATATATTTTCACTTTTTTAAACGTCAAATAAGAATCTTATAAGCATCTTATATAATCCAATTTTAATTAATAATTAGTAATATATTAATAGCATTAAAAGTCAATAGTAAACTCATAGATATTATTTTTGATACAAATTTTTTGCTTTTCTATTATTAAATATTTTTTAACCAATTTTATGTTTCATTTGTCGGGTATTCGGGTTATCGGGTTTCTGAACGGTTCGGTTTGGGTAGATCATCAAATTTCTATTCGGTTCGAGTTAAATTTAAGATATGTCGGTTTGGGTAGGCTCAAAGAACTATTACCCGTTAACATCTTTAATTTTATGATAATTTGTGAATCAAAATTGTGCATTGTATATTAAAATAGCATTATAAATAGCTATAATAAATGGCAAAAATAGTAATTGTTATTAGTATTTTTGATTTTAAAATATTACATAATTTCTAAAATATCATCAATTTTTCTACACTTTTAACAGTTTTAATAACCTGTTTTTTATTGAGGAACTTAAATCAAAAATTAGGAACTTTATATTGTGATTAAAAAATATATTGTATTAATAAAAAATCATCTGAGTAACAAAAAGTAACAAAAATAAACTTGATTTACATTTATAGTTAAAAGTTATTTTTTGAGGAAGAAATAACATTTATAGAACACAAAATTAAAAATCGTCAAAAATAGGTTTATATCAGGCATGTGTTTAGTGGGAAATGTATTATGTAAAATGGGATAAAGCGCACTCGTTTTAACGTTGCAATGTTGGTTACAACTCTTTTTCACTAAGCATTCGATGAGCGCCTTAACATAAAACGAGTGCGCATTTTCCCATTTTGCAGAATACATTTCCCACTAAACACATGCCTGGTTTATATATGGAGCTAAAACAATTCCAAACTATGTTTTTCGTTCACATATAGATTAAGATTCTCCTATTTTATGAAATAAAAAGTAACAATTACTACCATTTGGAAGGTTTATTAACCACATGTGGTGTTATTTATTATTTGTTTTCTTAAATTTTTTTTAATAAATTTAGTAATATTATACTAATTATATAACATTAGTTATTGATTCGATGGGGAAAATGTCAAACGATTATTCTTCGCTAGAGTTTTCTAGTATTGGGGATTTCGATAAGTGTATTGATATTAAAAGTGATATGAATGCTGAAAATGATTTGATAATTACTGGAAAGTATTGTTTGCTAGAATTAAAACTATTAATTAATTCAGTTGATCAAACTAACAACTCGTATACATTGGCTAAACGTTACATCGAGTATTACAACATGATTTCTATATTACCGGTTACTATGACCTCATTCTATTGGGGTATTTGCGTTCCATCGCAATGCGAACAAAAGGAAATACAAAACGCTATAAATAACGGCAATTATTACCTACAGTTTTGATTTTAATAAATTTAAACATTTCACTGGAACTTTAAGATAAAAATAGACTAAAATTTAAAGGGAAAATATTAAATACAGTTCGAACACTAATTAATCGAAAAAACTCTTAAGGAAATTTTTAATATCTAGAAATTATAATAGTTGGACGAGAATGGGGTAATATTTCATTTATTATAAACTAAATACAAGAATATCCCAGACCTGAGGGTTATGGTGGATTATACAATCCCAATGAAAATCCGATAAGTGTGACATCTCATATCCAAAATGATGAAAATTCAAGGACAATTCAATCCTTATTTTGATGTTCCAGTGAAGTGTTAATTTATTTTATTCCTTGTTTTATGATAGTATTTGAAGCAACCAATACTGGATTAACGGCAGAAATTATGCAAACATGTAGAGTTAAAAATCAAAGTTATTTATTAGATAACTACGATTTGGTTGCGATGTAATATTTTAGTATTTCTTTTATTGAGATTACATCTTACTTTCTTTTACAGTATTTTGTTGTCTTCGCTGTTGTTTTCGGTAATGATAAGCACTGGTTTTGAAGTGTATCTTACAGAATGGCAAAAATATATTAACAGTGGAACAGACAATTCAAATATATTAGTCTATACATCAGAACGTTCTCAACTATTGATCTCATTTTCTTTAATTAAAAACACGAAATCTCTATTTGAAAGAAACTCAAGATTTACATCACTCGATACAATTAAACTCTTAATAATACTAACAGTCGTTGTCTGTCACACATACTTAGTTTATATAGTATTTGGTTCGATAATATTGAAAAATTATTTCGAAACAATTCCCCAACAAATACTTTATTCAAACAAATATATAATAATACGAAATCCACTAATACTTGATTCTTTGTTTATTATGAGGTAAATATATTTTAAACGTTATTATTATTTTCAAACATTTTCACAGAAAAGTATAGCTATTATACCGTTAAGACCTTTACAGTTAACGACAGTATCGCTAACGCATATTCCTCTAAAATATATTTATAAAATTATTAACCTTTTAAATGCAATAACTGATCAAATATACACACAAAATTATGTGAACTTAAGACCAGAGTGTTCCAGAGGGGAGGGTTGGTTGGCGCAAACCCCCCATGAAAATCCGATAAGTTGTACACCCCCTAAAATTTGAAAATTCAAGGATTAATAAAATTGAAAATTTTGAAAAAATTTTTGCCTTAATTGAAAAATTGTCCATTAAAACCGATGAGTTTTTTGTGACACCTCTAAATTTAGACCAAAATTTGAAAAAATTATTGTTTAAATTCCTTGATTTTTTCGAGGGCGTGGTTTAGGCTTTCATCAGGAAAAAAATTCAAAAAAAAAATTTTTGAAAAATTTTTTTTGTCTTACTGCCAAAAAATTGTCGCTTAAATCCTATGAGTTTAGACTCACCATCTGAAATTTGAAAAAAGTCGATATGAGACCCACCCCAGACCAACAAACCGTGGGACATCCTGCTTAAGACTATCACAAAGTTTGCTCTTTAAATAAAATACTGTATATCATATTAAATATCCTAAACAAAATATGTCAAATTACAAAATATAAAAATTCATTTACTTTTTAGTGGTTTATTATATTCTTATGGTTTACTGGGAAAATTGCGAAATAGTAATGGAAAATTTTCATATATGAGTTACATATATCAAAAATGGGTTAGATTTTTAATTCCACTTTGTGGCTCATTTCTAATTCTATTATTAACGCCACTTCTGGCTGATGGACCAGTTTGGGACCAATTTTTGATGTCTTATATGAAACCTTGCAAATCGCCATTGCATCTATTATACAGTATATTTTACATAAGCAATTATGTTATGCCAACGGAGAAAATAGAAGTTGCGATTTGCAACCTTTCGACATGGTTTTTGTCTGCATTATTTCAGTTACAGTTAATTGGTTTATCGTTTGTTATTTTATACCATAAAAAGCCATTATTGGCCAAAATTGCTATTATTAGCACAATAATGGTTGGATTATTTTTATCACTTATACCATATTTTATTGGCTTTAAACCGTATACACAATATTTGAAGTTCATATCTACGTTGGAATATTTCTCTTCATTTATGTATCACTATTACGCTACAAGTCATGTATCAAACTTTTTCGTCGGTATTTTGATTGGCATTGGTTTGCGTGAAAATATACGATTCAGCAAATCTTTGACTACGTTTTCATGGGTTTCTTCAATTTTGATGCTTATCATAGCTTACACATGGAATATCTTTTTATGGCAACCGACTGAACATTCGGATTATAATTTTTTACTTTACCATACTTTCGGCAGATTTATTGCTGGATTAGGTTTCGGATGGATTTATTTCTACTGTTGCACTGAAACCGCATGTATTATTGATAATTTTGAATTAAAAATTTCAAACTAAAAAGTTTTATCTTTATAGCTGTTTTAAATCGATTGCTAAACTGGACACTATTTAGACCATTGAATAAGTTATCGTTTAGTATTTTTCTCACACATAATACAGCGATTCTGTGGAGAGTTTTCTCAATTAAGCAAACAATTTCTATGACTTACTCTTTAATGGTAACAAATATAAAACTTTTATTTAATTTTATTTGTACTACTAGTGTGGTCAACATTTTCTTATCATTATCAATAGATTCGTGATATAATGATTGATTTGATTGTAAGCACTTGTTTGGCATATATTTTCTACGTATTAATTGAATGTCCATTCAATAATATTTTTGAGGTCATAAGAACACCAACAAAACAAAGCAATATTACTGCAAATACAGATAAGAAGACATACTAAAAATACAATCGAAAGCATTTTTATCACTTAATTTAAATATATTTAGTATTTCTAAAGAAAATTGATGAAACTGACATTAATTTTAATTTCTTTAGAAATTTTTATTGTTAAATTTGGATAATACTATAAAATGATTTTTATTATAATTAATTTTATTAAAATAAATAAAATCCTTACTTTTTGATTCATTTTGAATACTAATAATGACTAATACTAATGTTAATACAGTTATATATGGTAGTTTGTAATTGTTTTATTTGAAATGTGCCTCAAGCAGAACCCTAGCAGAACATACTGCCACCAGATTAAGCGTTAATATTTTCCATAATTAAACACAACTGTATAAGAAATTAGCACTTCCATAAACATATATTTGAAATTTGTTTTAAAATAGATTAGCCTAAGTTTATTAATTTTTATTTAAATCAATGTATAACATTCAATCCTATTATCCAAAAAAGTTTGTTTTATGTCATGTTTTATTTGAATCATACAAAAGTTGCGCTACAGTTAAAAATTTTCCTTATTTATGCCCACCTGAATGGATGGTGGCATAAAAATATTTTTATATTTTAAAAAGCAGCGGGAATGTGGCCGTTAAATTTTTGCATATGAGCCAACTGAGAGATGACTTTATTGCATTGATTAAAATATTTTCCACTAGTACTTTATATGGATGTTAGCTAGTTTTTTCGCTGGAGGATTAAGTGTGCGAATTTGGTTATATTATGCGTTTTATCGATATTTTTATAAACCATTTTATATTACTAAAAGTATTACCAAAATACAAGCTAACACAATTTTGACATTGCAGTTTGGATTTTAGTTAGTTTTTATTGCTCGTCCACTTTGTTTTTATTTGATAAAATTAGGCATTGACTGCAAATGCCAACCAATCCAACAGTAGAATCAAGACATGCCAATATTCACTTTTAACTACTGGTGAAACCCTTTAAATTAAAGCTTCCGGCGGTTCCAATTTTTTCAAACCGCACCGAACCGCCTAATCAAATTTATAAACCGCAAACAGCCAGTATTTTTTAGGATGAAACCGCAATAAACGGCGGTTTAAACCGCTAAACCGCCGAGTATCTTAGAAATCATTAAAAAATTATTGTTTAACCCTCTTTTTAATGATGAAATGTCTTCATTTTTGTTTATTTAATTTAAATTAACCATAATTTGGTTAATTTGTCAAAATTTAATAAGAATTTCA
>JAQGAW010005050.1:0-10126 GCA_034698025.1 Phthiracarus crinitus | reverse complement strand
CGCTCGGTAAAAATCCAACGCTCGACGCTCACGCTCAGCTCCGAGCGCCATCCGCTCGAGCGTTAGCCATCACTGGTTATAGATTTAATTAACAAAAATTTAACTGGAAAACTCTTATCATAACTTTGAATGGAAATCATTACTAGATTTTTGTTAGTTGTATTAAATTTCTAAATCTTAAAATACTTTTAGCTTATCTGTTCGAAAGATAAATATCAATATATGTTAAAACAAAATTCTTAGCCCTAATTAATATCAAATTATTATATTATGTATTAATAAGATAATTTGGTTTTTGTAACACTTTATATTGGCTTAAAACAAGTTTATAAAATATGGGCGATAGAGATATACTGTAGTTAAACCATATTCGTAAATATATTATACACTAAAAAATGTAATTAAATTTTCTTACATAATAAAATGTTTCGATTAAATCTTCAAATCGTGAATTTTTATAATTATAATTTGCGTATAATTTCGAGCAAAAAATGGTATTTCAAAATATCTAATTAGCGAATTCGCAAATATCTTAATTTCGATATTATTTTAATATCTACTATCCATTAATGTACACATTTAACCTTAATATGTGTGTCTTTATGCCGCTTATAAGATATATACGGAAAATATAAAAATAAATATAAATACAAAATTTTAATTTTATTAAATATAGATTAATGATTATCGATGTTTTATAGTATAACTTATACTTGAAATTGTTTGCATAATTTAGAATTAAAACGCAAAAAAAAAGTTTAGCCTAAACTACATCCCAAACTAATTAACCTTAATCTTGAAAATATTTGGAATTATTCCAACAATTTTTTGTTAATTGATTCAATAAACAAAGTTAGTAATTAATATTACGGTATAATTCACTTTTATGACGTGAAAACAAATGAGTATTTCCTCATAAAATTGTTCGCAAATAAAAAATATTTCGGAGAAAACAAAACTTTTATTGAAATTTAAACTGAATTTAGTCAATGGTTAGTATTATGTGAATTCTTTACAAGAAAAACCATTTAACATAAAAAATGTACAAAAATATTGTGTTTTAAATAAATGAAATGAAATAAGACTTGAATTACAATGTATTAAATGTGAGATAAACTATACAAAAGTTTGAACACAACAGCAAATAAACTATTTGAAAACAATAACCAAATTACTGTATGATTAATGAGCTCAAAGAACTAACATTAAATCACCAAAGACTAGTCTTGTCGTTCTGAGCGGGACTGCTGTCTCCAGAATCGCCTAAATTAAGAGCGAACTTAAACCCAGTATCGACAGAAGCACTTGGAGTCGACTGAAATAAGTTGGCGAACATATCGCAGAACTCACCACTCGATGGTATAATCGGTTGCATCGATGGCTCACCACTCGAATTGTTTACAATATTCAAAGTATCAGCTGTTTGTGAGTTTGGTTCTGCGATAATCTGTTCAGCGATCTGTTCTAACGGATCGCTGTGTTCAATGATTACCACACTTTCTCTGTCATCATTCGATTGACTGATTGTATCATCGATTGGTTTGTCGTCGAAACCAATCTCTTGTTGAGCAGTGGTTACGCCAACGAGTACTGCCTCAGCGTTGGCCGCAAACAAATCGTCGCTAATATGAACATCTTCTGCCAACTGTTCAGCGATCTTAAACGTCAATAACTAAATCATTAAATTCACAAAACAATAATAATAATAATATAATAATAATACCGTTTCGTTAATCAATTTCAAAGTTGTTTGACTCGAAAGGTGTCCATCAATCGATTGTTCACCGATTTGTTCGTTCGACGACTGATTCGTGTTTTCAATCGGAACCGTTTCGAGTCCACAATCGCGTGGATGAACGGGAACGTCGATATAACTTTGTTTAGTTAATTCGAGATCATTGAGAAACGATTGGCTTAACTCTTCGAACTGAATGTGTTCCTGTTGTTGCTGTTCGTTCTTCGCATCCAATTCCAGGAGTAGTTTGTTGACGATATCGTCAGTGTTTTGACAGCTCGTCTTAAGACAATCGATGTCCTGTTTCTTCTGATCGATGTCTACTTCCAGTTTGTCTGCGAAACGAACACGTTTGAAAACAAATCAAATCAAATAAAAAATCAAATGCAAACCGATTTCGTTTAACAAGTGTTCGATTTGTTTGTCTTCTTCTCTCTTAAGCGCCATCTCGTCTTCAATACGCTTCTCAACGGTTGCTAACATTTCGTGTTTGATTCGTATCTTCTTCTTCATGGCATCGATTTGTGCGCAAAACATCGCGCACTCGTTCTCCACATTGACAAACGTGCCATCGATTCCAATGCCACTCATCGTATGATCCATTATATGATATATTCGATAATATAGTGGTTATGGCTATTGATATGATATGATTCTAAAACTGATAATCGAATTCTATATTGCGTTCACATTCCAGTGTTTATTCGTATAGTTATTACGCGCTGTTATATTCGAACAATTACTGCCATACTATGGAAACCGTTACAAACATAACACGTAATATATGTATACGTGTGCGCCATATAGTTATAAGCGTACCAATAGTTAGCATTGCAAACACGTTAAACCGAACATAGTTACGTTCAACATTACCGTATTATCGTTAAGTAAACAGTAAATCCACGTCTAATACATATTTTAATTGAATTTTTTAAAAATAAACAACAAATATTTGCTTTAAATTTTATTTGAGCATTTTTAATACATGTTTCAAAAACGAAAAAAAAATTAACTCATTGAGATTATCAGAAGAAAAACTAACAAAATTAAACTTAAAAAATGTGTTCATTCAAATATTTGGTCCACTAATCCAATCCAAATGCGTATAAGTATTTAAATTTAAAAACATTAAATTAAAATCGAAATTACGAGCAAATGCCACAAAAATTTGTGACGCAATTCATTTGAAACAAAGTAGAAAACATTAAAATTAAAGAATGTACGGAACGATCGCTTTCCTTCGTCGCGGATAATTCGGAAACTCTCGCTTGTAATTGCGATGCTTTCCTAACGCCCAAACAGCCATCTGATAAAACCCGGCAACAGTGAACAAACCGGCTATCGATTAGAAAAAACAATAACGAATTTCAATAAATAAATATTAATTATAATTATGTTAATAAGGAATTGAATACCAGGCAAACATTGCGTCATTAAAGTAAAAGCTGCCCACGAATACCATTCGTACGCGTAGTTCGGACACGAAACGTAATTAAACAGAAACGTAAATGGATTGCTGGTCGGCATTGGAATTTTGCGCTCTTTAGTGCCCGGCGGTCGCAGATCGCGAAGCGCCACATGTATTGACAGGTTTCCGAGTTCGAACAGCTATCATCAAAATAATAGAAAACTGTAATTAATTGGTCGGCAAAAAACTAAATAAAATAAAATAATTTACAATAAATGAAATTAGACCGCCATATATCTGAATGGCCCCGAAATACGGTGGTGTGTATAGCGGATGGTTGACGTAATATCCGATATAGAATGCGAACCCCCAGTAATAGCTGCAGTTTTTGAACAGATTCAAGATAGGCATTGTCGAGTGCGAGAATCGGTGCACGAAAACCGTTTCGAGAATGCGTTTCGCGTAGTGAAGTGAGTGGCAAAACGCGGCGATGTGTACGACGGTATGCATGGGAGCGTGCGGTCCATAGCCGTACACCAATGCGGGCCTCAAGTAAGTTATGAGATACGCGACGAGTGGCCCAAAGTATTCGCAGAGAAATACTGTTTGCCAACCGATTTGCGGCCCTAAGTCTTTCAGGTATAGATTGCGACCATTCGCTAATTCTAGCGTTTTAAGTACGACGTCATCGTTCAGTGCTTTTCCTCCTTATTGTGTTTTGAAATGCGGTTTAAGGAAATTGTGTTGTGTTATAACATTTTTTAAATACATTAATGATTAAACTATTATAATATTTAGCGCTTTAAGGAAAATATTTTGTTTCCTTAATAACGCATCGTTAGATTTAATAAAACATAACGTTATATAATACTCACTCGATTCGGTTCGCAATGATTGTCTGTCCGGATATAGAGTTCTCTCTGCAAACAATTTGTTAAAATCAATTTAGTGTAACCAAAACAAATCAAAGCATTATTTATCATAATATTTAAGACAAACGAATATCAGATCGCAATAAAAATTATAGTTAACCGTACTTTGTTTTGCCACTAATTTCTTGATGTCACCGATCGTCGAGTTTGGCGACACATCGCTCAGCGAACACACTATTGTTTCGCCGGTTTTTCCCGATTTTAGTATATCCAACTGAAAACGAAAAAAGAAAAAAATTACATGATTATCATGCGATGTTTTTAGACATAATCGTATTTACCTCCATATCAGCTGATAGTTATGAAAACACAAACCAAATTCTATATCAAAATCTTAATGATAAATAAATACCAGAAAAAAATTTGCAAAAACGTTAAATAATCTAAACGTTAATTTCGAATGAATTTTATAGACGAAACCAAACAAATCATATAATTTTTTTAACGTTAAGTGTGCGCAAAATATGACAACTTTTTTTCCGTTTTTTACGCGTAACGATGGGTTTTTTAGGATTTTCCATAAATTATACGCAATAATACGGTTTTTTTCCTTCACAACCAATTCTAGTAAAACAGGTTTCAAATGCATATCACGTAAGTCATAATATATGTATGCTATAACTACTATAACTCCTCCTTTAAAACAACTATTTTTTAAAAATAATTGGAAGATAATCATATCATTGGAAAACCAGGAGAGCTATAAAAAGTTTGATAATTCATTGTGGGCTCTATTAGTCGACCCATAACTTGTAACACACTGACGAGTGAGCACGAGAACTGTAATTAATATACCGTATAATTAGCATAACTAATAATTTTTTTAAGGATTTATCGTAAACTTTTAATAATCAAGGTTTTATTTACACGATTGTTTGCAGATTGTATTTTTTTTGGTTCACGAAATCTATTTATGGATATTATCATATAATTATGCATTAATTACAAAATTTCTAAAGTATTTTAAAAGTTACCGTTAATTAGTAGAGAATCAAAATAATAGCATTTATAACATATGAAAATAGTGCTATAAATATCATTAATAAAAAAATAAAATAGCACTTAAAAATAGCGATTATAATTTTTGAAAAATACAATAAAAAATTTTAGAATTATCAATTTGTCCTCATATTAACATTTTTTCAATCGTCTTTTTATAATGAAATTAAAAGCTTTTAAAATGCCGTTTTTCGATGTAAATTTAGGGACAGAGGGGTAAAATAAACTCTTTAGATTTAATCGACAATTTAATCTGTTTCAGCTAAATTAGCATTAAATAGCAAAAAATTATTATTAAAAATAGCATTTATAAATGGAGTTTAAACTCTGCTCCATTTTGCGTAATTCGTACACAAATAAATTTATAATGTTTGAAATTATGAAACAAAAAAGTAGCAAATGATATCATTTTGATTCTCAATTAATTAGCAATAATAATAATAATAATAATAATAATAATCATCTTTTTCCCGGAGATTTGAGCTGTTTTTATTAAATACAATAATACGTATAAACTATAATAACGCATATCATAAATAGGCATAAAATATCGCTTTATTTACAATAGCGATAGAATATTCTCGAAAAATCTAGACTACAACGTCAATGAATACGCAACACATAGGATAGCACTCGATTTGGATGTCATCAATGAATTATAATGCGCTAAACGTATGCCCAATGCATACACGCGTACACTCAAGCGTTTTAACTGCAAAACGATTCATTCTCTTCCAGTGTTCGCGTACTTTTAACTGATTGTTTAGCCAATCACGAAACGCGTATCGTTTAAAGCGTTACGTGAAAAAAACTGATTACGTTTTTTTTGAATCATTTGTTTTCGTATTGACGACTGTGAACATCGCATAACACATACCCTTTCGTTTTGATATTTTCGCGTTTGACTAAAAATGTGCGTATAAAACGCTATTTTCGCGCAGCGATTGTAGCGGTTGTGGCGTATTATTAATTATATCATCATATATTTGTGAACCAAATTAATAAACGTAAATATTTGTTACTCTATATTACTTGTACTGTGTATTACTGTGAACGCGTGTATTCGTGCGAATCAATCAACAAATTATTTTCGTTTCCAAGTTTTAACCAAAAGTTTAACAGTGTTTATTCGCGTTAAATAAACAACACTTAAAAAACTGATCCCAACATTAAGATAATCGACAGTTAACTGGTATTGTATTTGTTGATCACTAAGAGATGGGTAAAGACTATTACACGATACTGGGAATCGCTCGACAGGCGAACGACGACGAGATCAAGAAAGCGTACCGAAAACTGGCGCTCAAATACCATCCCGACAAGAATAAGGCGCCAGAAGCAGAGGAAAAGTTTAAACTGATCGCTGAAGCGTACGAAGTGCTGTCCGACAAGAAGAAGCGCGACGTTTACGACCAGTTCGGTGAGGAAGGGCTTAAGGGGAATGTCGGTGGCGGTGGCGGAGGTGGCAGTAGTGGTGGCCAACACTTCCATTACACGTTTCACGGCGACCCCAGACAGACGTTCGCGCAGTTTTTCGGTACCGATAATCCATTTGAGATGTTCTTCAATATGGGAGGACTCGGTGTCGGCGGACACCATAACGGTCTGAGTTCTTCGCTTTTTATGAGTATTTAACATTTTATCGCTTTTTTTGCGTTTTTGTTTTGATTTTTAATTATTATTATTATTTTGCGCATTTTATGTGTTTTTGTTTTGTTGTTGCGTTATTGGTTCGCTTTTATCGTTTGGTTTATGCAATGATATCGTTTTTTTTGTTTTGTTTTCGCGAACTTATTTTAACATCAATTTCGAGCGAATACTGATTTTTTTCCCAGTTTTCTGCCAAAATATTTTGACAAAGTTTTTGGCCAAATTGCCTAAATTTTTTTTCGTGAATTTTTTATTTTTAAAAGTACTGATTCATTGGATCAAAAAATAGGTTAAACCGAAATCGCACGCAATTATTAATTTTTTGTTAGACGCGCTAAAACAGAAACAATGGTAATCTTTTTCGAAAAAAACGAAACGAGAGATGAAATATGTTTTTTTGACATTAATCTGGTAATCGTGAGCCATTCTAAACGCATTACAGTATCATTTTTTATTCAGTCGATTCCGAAATAATTCGCAATAGTCGTGATAATTGTTAATAAAATTGAAGGCCGACTCACATATACACACACATGCAAAACCGATGCACGCATACACTCGCAGATAATTATTTTACTGCCATAAACTGCTACAGTATTTCCCACACACATACAAAAAAAACACACACACAGTTTGCAGTTTATTATATATGAAGCAATTTGAAGCAAATTATATGTGTCTTAAGTGCGCGACTATTTTTAAAATCCTAAACTCTTATACGAAAAAAAGAAGATTTTTCTAATAAATTTTTTCGTATCCTACGTGTTGTCCTCTAAATGATTGCGATGATGATGTGTACGCTGTTTTTGGTGCGCTGTCATCTGATTGTGCTCTAACTATGATATTGAAATGTGAAATGAAAAGCGATATTATTGCGATCGCAATGATATTTTTAACCGATTAAATAATAATTTAATGCATAATAATCGTTGCGTTTCATTACCGGTTTTAGCATACCATATAAAAAATTCATGGCCTTTAGATTATGCTTATTATATAATAAACGTTTGGTAATTGTATTATCCGTTTTATTTCCTTGTTTTCTGCATAAATATATATATGATTGTTATTAAAAGATAATTCAATTTTAATCGAACCAAAAAATTCATCTCTGGACATATTGTTGACCCATATTTAGGTCCCGGAGGTTTTGGCCTCTTCGGTGAGTTCGATGACATGGACATTGATGACCACTTATTCGGTTTGGGCGGTCCTTCGGGTCGTAGTAACGCGTTTCGGTCCCAGTCATTCAGTCCCGGTTCGCCACATATGGGACGAAAAGCGGCCACACGTCAAGACCCAGCCATCGAACACGACCTCTACTTATCGTTAGACGAAGTACTTAAAGGCTGTGTCAAGAAAATGAAAATCACGCGCAAAGTATTGAACGCCGACGGAAAGAGTTATCGAAAAGAGGATAAAGTATTAACGATTAACGTGAAGCCCGGATGGAAAGCGGGAACAAAAGTGACGTTTCAGAGAGAAGGCGATCAGAATAGTTCGACGATTCCCGCGGATATCGTATTCACCATCAAAGACAAGCCTCATCCGCACTTTAAGCGCGATGGCGCTGATATTAAATATACGGCCAAAATCGCTTTAAAAGAAGTAAATATCTTGCAGTCTTGTTATTTAAAAATACATTTTTATAGGATAAGTTTGTGTCTGCGTTCTCTGTGTTTTGTAGTTAAAGTTATAATGCAATGTTTCAATATAGCCAGCGTTGAACATGTTATTTATAAACACGTTTCTCTCTCCGTAGGCGTTATGCGGTTGCAAAGTGAATGTGCCGACTCTTGCAGGCGAGACATTGCCAGTACGGATCACTGACGTGGTTAAGCCGAACTCGCTTCGACGCATTACCGGTCAGGGGTTGCCTCACGCCAAGGACACCAACAAACGCGGCGACCTTATCATCAGTTTCGACATCAAGTTTCCCGACTCGTTAAACGAGCCAACGCGACAAATACTGTGGGATTGTTTGCCCTTATAATTGGATCTGCAGCTATTATTTCAATAATAAAGAATGAACTTAGAAGACGATTTGGTGTCAGACACGCGCTCAGTGTCACAACTGAATGGCATTCATATTTTTCGAATATAAGTTTAGACTTTATTTTGTTAAAAAGCGTCATAAAAGCGTAAATACTCTCTATTTAACTGCTTAACTCGTTAATTATTTTTTTTGTAATCGGAAAAAGTTTATGATAATAATTATAATTCGGTTATTACTATAATAAGGCAGAGCGTAAGGTATTTTTGACGACACATTATTAGTTTGGAAACGCTGTGTATCTGCGCTTAATATGCATTTACGTATACGTAACACACAATCCACACATGCATTTCAGTATACGTTTTATTTGTGCCTCGAATTCATGACATTTTATGTGTATTTAAAGAATTGCTAACTCATCGCCACGTGAGACGACAATAATTCTTTGTTATTAGGTTTTTAAATTTAAATGTAGGATTTTTTTTCATTTTTATGTTAATTTAGAAATTACATCCGCTTTTATGCGCAAATATTATTTTATTTTAATCACTGGACGCTAATGTTAAATATAATTTACTAACTTATTATTACTTTTGACTACAATTATTAATGTTGAGTTTAATAATTATCTCTCGTTAAGTTTTAATTATATTAAATAAACGTGTAAACACTAAGTCAATCTATTTTTTGTAAATAAAAGTTTTGCAAATAATTGACGAATTTTTTTATTAACGTTTGGTGTTCTAGTTTTGTATTATTATAAATGTTGAATATTATCTGATAATCTTTTTAATAAAGATGTTAAATTCGACCCGAACCGACATATATTATATTTAACTCGAACCAAACCGAGAAATTTGATGAACTGCCCGCACCTAACAGATAAGAAACCCGAAAACACGACAATTGACAAAAAAAATTTCGTAAAAAAACGTTTAAAAATCAAAAGCACAAAACTTGTATCAAAAATAATATCTATGAGTTTACCATTCATTTTTAATACAACTAATATATTAATGATTAAAATCTTGAATATATAACATGCTTATAAGATTCTTATTTGACTTTTAATTGAAGTCAAAGTTCATATCGAATTATTCAATAATTGATTATCGGGTTTCGGTTTCATTCAGGTTAACCGATAAGAAGTTTATTCAACCCGAACCGAACCGTATAATGATAAATCGTAACCCTAACCGACCCGAAAAACATATTTACTTTATAAAAGTATTTTTTTAATTGAATGGTTTCATTAAATATTTCAAATAATATTCATTAGTTTATTAAAAGGAAAATTACATTACAATCAAATGAGAAAATTAATTTCTCTGTTGACCCCTAAACGGAACCGCAGATGGATTGGTCTGTTGGAGACCAGATATCTTATCCATTTGCATCTCCTTAAG
>JAQGAW010005049.1:0-10129 GCA_034698025.1 Phthiracarus crinitus | reverse complement strand
AAATATAAATACAAAATAATTTGTGTAAAACTGTCTTAAAAAGTTTAATAAGATATGTTTTTAATTAATTTGTATGGGATTATAATAATTTTTATTCTTTGTTAGGCTTGATATATTAAAATCTTAAAATATATAGTTTAAGGTATGATAAGACAACAAACAACTCATGAAAACGTTAAGACCTGAGAAATAAGATAAGGTATGATCAGTTTTGGATATTTTGGGAAAAAATCATAGCTTATTCTAACGTATAAATAAATCTCTGTAATAATTAGAATTCAATTTAGTAGAGTATGAAACATAGAATTTTTAAAAATTTTACTTCAATAAAAAAATACAATCCTAATAAATATAATATTTCACTGACAAAAAGTTTTTATTTTTAAAACGAATAACAAAAAAATCAAAATATAACATTTATACAATAATTGTTTAAAATTAACAAAAAATATGATTTATAACATTAAAAAAAAGCAGACAGTAATTGTATTAATTATGTAATATCGATGAAACTTTTAATTTTCTCGCTTCAATATATTGTGGCGACAATTTCTTGAGGTCATATGCCTGTCCAAAAAATGCCATCGTATCGATAAAAAATGTGGTTATATTCCATTTCCATCCCATTTCACTCGTGGAATAGTCCCACGGAAAAGTGTGGTGATAGTTATGGAAACCTAATCAATATCCGTATCTATTAATACTTTATTTAAAATCTATCAAACATCCACTAATACCTTCTCCAAACGCTCCGAAAGATACGAACTTATTTTCTCGTGGCTCTATCTCTAAATTATAGCTAAATAATTAAATGTAAGATAATTTATTTATAGTCCTAATTAATATTAATATTATTTGATTGGTAATACTAACGGTTTATCGCCAAACATATGCGCCGCACTATTGACAAACCACGTGCAGTGCAAACTCGTGCAATATCTCCATAATCCCGACAATAAAAACGAATTGATCCAACCTTCAGACCAGAAGTATACTGGTATAAGTGTTGGCACAATAAAGCAAAATAATGGGTATAATATTAAATAAAATCTATATATAAAATGAAAGAACCATTAAAATCTAATATATTGAGTCTGATTTTGGTTAAAACTTTTTTCATACTTTTTTTGAAATCTAATAACGGGGTCACGAAGTAAATCAGAACAATCGACTTGTTTGCCTTTTATGATAACGTCTGGATGTTTCTTCGTCATAAGCCATCCAATATGAGCGAAAAAGAACCCATTATTGGAATTGTGTGGATCGGCGTCTGTTTCGGTAAATTTATGGTGAACTCTATGATCGCGACACCATTCAAATAAGTCATTCTGAAATTTTAAGAAACATTTAAATATTTAAATGAAAGGAAATTCCCTTTAATATTTTTTTTAAATCCAATAATAAACTCGAATTTATATTACTGCTTATTTTTCACAATTTTTTTTAATAAAAGTAATAAATTTTTTATGAAGAAGCGTTGCTATATTCGAAATTAATTTAAGAATAACTAAAAATTTAATGGAATTAAAAAAATTAATAAAAAATTGTTTTGGCGTAAGTAACTATGGTTTCGTGTGGTTAAAAATTTTCATTTCAGTGAATGTTAAGTTGATTTAATAATTTCCTAAATTAGTTGTTTTATAGTGATTTAACATTAATTTTCAAATAACACAATTAATTATTACCAAAAATTTACAATTAGTTCCTATATTTAGTTACCTGTCCTGCAATACAATGACATATGCATAGAAATATTCTTAATGGAAGCTTTGCCTTATAAGATCGATGAGACCATAATCTGTGAGCTCCAGCTGTAACGCCAAGTCCTTTATTTTTAAGGAAGATTTGGATTTTATTATCATTTAGAATAAAATAGCTTAAAATTGGTTAAAGTAAAATATCTTCTGACAATATATTGAGAATATTATGAATCATTATAATATTACAGCAAAAATAGTAAATTTTTCTGACATAATTGATAGTTATGTTATTTACTCAACAATTAATTAGCTTTATATTAAATTGTAAAATAATAACTTCATACAAAACATCTGTTGTGAGTTGTGATCAATAAGTCAATTATCGAAAACATAAAAACTCTGTGGACATTCTGCTTATGATCACAGTAATAGAAGAGATAGAAAAAAGTTATAAGTTAGCAAAAATTTTAATCAAAGTTCTTTTTTTCCCAAAAAAAAGTTGTATCAACTTCTCAAGAAATTATTTGCCATGAATTAAAATATAGTTCAAAAAATGAAACAATTTTTCCCAGAAAAAATAACAAAAGTTGCTGTTAAGAAAGTTTAGATACTTAAACTCAGGGTTAAAAAAGAAGTAAACGTTTTAATCGTTATGAAATATTAAGAAAAATAAAATTTTAAAACGTGATTATCTTGAAATAATTACCTCCGGCTAAACCATACCAATAACCTAAAATAAAAAATGTGATAAAAATAAATTAATTTATGAATTTGGTAAGTTATGATAACGATATTAATTAAAAAGCAATGATTTTAAAAAATTATAAATAAAAGTGTAAAGTTTTATTAACTCAATTTTCTTTAAATATTGATAAAATCAATTAATATTTTGTATTGAATAAACAAATTTTAACGTCAAATCTATGGGAAAATTTTCAAAACGCAATTACTTCGGATCAATAGCTTTCTTGATGAACGAAAGTTTTTTTATTATATTTAATACGAGAGATTTCTTTTCCAGTTAGTAAGGAATTAAGTTTAAAAAGAGAAAAATTCATGTTATTTAATGTTGCAATCGCTAGAATGTTTAGTTTGAAAAATACTGTACAAGCATTATTTGACAAACTTGGAAACTTTGAGGTTACAGATTGTAAGCCGATTTCCACTAAACAAACAGGAATTTATGTATAAATTGTTAAAATAAGTTTGTGAAATAAAAATATGTGTTAATTCGAAAAGTTCATGTCAAAATTACTTTTTTATTATATTATATATATCTTAATTTAAAAAAAAAACATAAATGAAAATTCAAAAATTTTGAATAAAACTTTTTCCCATTAAATTATTTACATAAACTAAATTATTGTGGATGAAAATTTTAAAATAATTTACGTTTTTTTATAAGAGGTTTTCCAACAAAAATATTTATTCTTATTGTCCAAAAACTTTATTTAAGTTTCAAAGAATTTCTATTGTTTCTTGATATAAGAGATCTCTAATTTTTTCCTCAAATACTTTTCTTATCTTCTTTTCGAAACGTTGTTCGGTTAATTTATCTATTTTTATTTAATTTTTTCCATTTAGATTATTCATTTACTAAATGATTAAACTGCAATTAATGTTTTAGTTATCAGTAAAATTTAATCAAATTTCACAGAGAAAGACACAGCCATGAATATTATCACATCGATGATCACATTTCTTAAAACAAATTATTAAATTTACTTTGTACTGTAGATTTAAGTGATAGTCTTAATCATAATCTTAATCTTATATACTGTAATTTTAATAATTTAATGAAATATAATTGTAATAAATAGAGCCTCAAAATAATAGCATTATAAATTGCTGAAAAATCGTACTAAAATAGCATTAAAAATAGCACTTATTTTTTAAAAAAATATTACATATTAGTTAAAGAATTATCAAAATTTCACAAAATTAAAATTTTTATAGTTACTGACTTTTTAAAAAATAAAATTATAAGAAATAAAATTCTATCTTATGAAATAAAAAAGTAGCAAATGCTATCATTTTGAGGCTCTAATAATAAACTTAAATTACAGTTCAATGGAAAAAAACAAATTGATTATTCAAAATAAATAATATATTTATGCTGTAAGTTATTCTAAAAAAATTATTTCAAAGCATCGAAACTCTTAAGAATCGATTCAATCTGTGAAATATTATGACTAAAATCCTCTTATGAAAATATTAAGTTTTGTTGAACAAGTTTAAAGGTTTGGGAAAGTGATATCTACTTAATAACCAACAAAGTAATCTTTAATTAATTATATAATCTTTATTTTTAATATAATATCTTAATACATGTACCGTATGATACATTAAATTACCGTAAGTTTACTTTAAGTATAACAAATTTTCGTTTTACCAACGATCACAAGAAGTCATTAACTGACGAAAAAAGTGGTAAACTACTAAAAAAGTAGGAAAATAATGTAAAAGAAATTTAACCCTGCAGTGTAAGTGTAAATAAATGTCAGTTTTAACTTGTTATTTATACAAAGTTTATCTGCAGAAATATTTTGGAAAAAATTTTAAAGCTTAATCATTTAATTAATAATTTTGTTTCACGTATTTAAAAAGAAATTGGGAAAATTATATAAAACAAACGTGTAAAGCTTCAATTTAAAAAATTAATTAATAGCAATTTTACGTCTAAATTAAATGGTTTAAATGGATTTACGCTAAAAACTGTTATTAAAGTTGTAAAACTGTAAAACCGAATAGATCGAAATCATGGGAAATATTTCGCAATTATTTCGCATTTTTCATAAACTAAAGTATTTTTTTCAAAGATAAAAATCTTCACGTAATTATCTTTATTATTAGAATACGATAATAAAGCAAAAACGTAAAAACCCTTATTCGGAGATACAATTAAAATACCGTAAGTCTCATTAAAAAATAAGCGTTTTAAGTCAACTATGGTTTTACTTTGTTGAACAACGAGTAATCTATTTGTTAAAAGAAAGCTTAATTCTTAAGAATTACTTATAACGTTCACTGATAAGAGTCATTACAATATTACAAACTAATGATTCAAACTTATTATCAAAATTTTTTGCATGCATTAATTTTTCAATTTTTGTTGTATTGACTTTATCTAACATTATAATCATTAGTTACAGTCACTGTTTATTATCTTAAAATCCTTTTCAGGTTCAGTTTCATTATTAATTTTCTATTAAGTTTAGATTTTGGTCTAACACTAAGTGGAATTTAATTGTAAAAATTCAATTTGATACAAACCCTATTAATAAAATATTTATTATTACAATTTTCTTATTCATTGTTAAATAATATCGTCAATGATATTAATCGAGTTCAATAACACGGGAAAGTCTCAATAACTGAAGCATAACTTAGAATCTAAATTTTTGACTGCATATATGGGTTTTTCTAAACAGTTTTTATACAATTATGTCACATTATTAGAATAGTCATACATAATAAGCATTATTGTGAACATTAACCCGCAATATTAACATAAAGCAATTTTATGTGAACAGTTACAGCAAATCATGCGTAAAACACACAAAAAAATATAAATCAATTTTTCTTAGAAGAAAAGTCTAGCTCATGGATTTGAGTAAATGAAATACATTGACGTTTAAAGAAAAAAGCATAGGTAACTAAGATGTAATGGTTTTAAATTTATTTAAATAAATTCAGTTATATTCATTTCTAAATTTCGTATTAAAATAAATAAACATTTAGATAAACGTTTGACGCACCAAACACGTCAAAATTATTAAATATTATTCGAAAGTTAACATAGTATTAAAAAATAAAAATTAGTTTACAATAACCGTTAACATTATCCCAGATACTGTTAACCTTGTGTTTCATACGTATTATCAAATATTGCTTAAATGCAGATTAAAAAACGATTGCATGAAATCCTTCTGATATTATAATTTAAAAATTAGTGCTTTAACAGTTAAAATCTAATTTAAAGAAATTGCTACAAAGAATGAGTTCAACTGATTAAAAAACACGTCGCTGTGATATAAGGAAAGTTAGTGTATTATATAAGGAATGTATTATATAAGGAATGTATTATATAAGGAAAATAAATCTATTATTTAGATATTAATTCAGGCCTTGTTTTCATAATTAATCAGATTTATTCGTTGCTTACGTTAAAAGCAGTTTTCATCAAATTCTTAACATAATAGCGCTTAAAATTCTAGCGATGAATTTACTAGAATCATATTTCTAGTTAAATCAATATTTGATGCCATTTTTTAATAGAATCGGTTGTAAAAGCTTAACTCTTACAAACTCATTGCTGAAAATCAGCTCAAATTCTTATTATATCTCAGATTCACTTTATTATATTCAGGTGAAAGCAATCGAAATAAAAATCAGAAACAATAATAAAATTGTGTATTTTTAACTCTTACCGAACATCCATGAGTACCAACATTTGTATCGAAAGCATACATAATAACAGTAAAGATAAATCAAGTGAAGAGCAATAAACAGATACACATTTCGCCAAACAATCCATGATTTGCCAGTTGTGTTGTAAATATAGCGAACAGTTTTATTTTCGTTCGTTTTGATCACAAACGAATTCGAACTAAATTCACACTGATTTTCGTTATTAGACTTAAAACAATTATCATTGTTATTATCAAATGATTGAAAATCACACGAATGCGATTCGATCTCACTTTTCACGCAATTATTCGGTGACGAAACAGTATTAAACGGCGGCATGACTTGATTAGTGACTGTCAGCGCACACACACAGTAAACCGTTAATAAACTTTTTGGGCAAAACTTTTTTCTCTGTCAAAAAAGAATAAAATAAATGGTTTGCATTGACATCGAGAGCGAAAGCACGTAAACCGTTAACAATAAAAAAGTAAAAAAATGATAACACGTTCTTTCCTTAAAAGTTTTTTAATCAGTGTGATTCGCGAGAGTGCGAAACAGTAACACCAGGAAAAAAATGTTTATTCCCGGATGACTGCCATTATGTTCCATATTATTATTTATGAAACATATGCGATACTGATTGGTAGACCGATTCTTCCTGAACAACATTGAAATATATCTAATCGTTTAAACTAAACAAAACAATATCTAAATTAAACAAAACAATATTTCCAAAACGATAGCCTATTGTTGGAAAAGGTCATAGCAATGCTAAGACTACAGTCAATATAATCTTAATTTTAGTTAAATAAAAATTATTATTTTTAAAAATAAAAAGAGTTTATTACTTTAAAGGTATATTACAAAGTAGTGAACTAGTATTTATATTTAAACAACAGTTTTGTAGATGATCTGAGAAAAGTCAATGATTTCAATCGTATGAATGCATTTCAATTTAGAATAACAATCGCCTCGTAAATAACAGTTTGGCATAAAAAGTAAATTTAAAATATATACGCGAAAAAAATAAATATAAAAATCATTTGGTAACTCATAACTATTAAAGTTGTGCGAACAGATTGTAAAATTTTTTCGCACAAACTCGCTATAAGTTCAACGATAGCATGAAAACTTATTGAAATATTCTGCCAGTCAGTCAATTGATATTTCACTCATGAGTGCACAGTTACGGCACAGTTGTTCAATAATAATGTTACGCCTTGTATTGAAAAACAACGTCAAAACATATCATATTTTGTCTCGAAAACATGTACTGTTTAGCCATTATTTAAGCGTTACTGTTAATTAATATCATGTTTAAAGAAATAAAAAAATAAAAGTAAA
Organism: Phthiracarus crinitus; assembly: GCA_034698025.1. Classification (NCBI taxonomy): domain Eukaryota; kingdom Metazoa; phylum Arthropoda; class Arachnida; order Sarcoptiformes; family Phthiracaridae; genus Phthiracarus; species Phthiracarus crinitus. The sequence goes on along the minus strand of JAQGAW010005049.1, from coordinate 2,675 downwards.
AAACAATTGAAAGATTGAGAGACAAAGGAAATAACGGAATATAAATAGTGACTAACGTATTCGGTCATAGTCGGTCAGAACAAATCATAATCGGTGGTCGAATTCGGTTAATTAAATCATTTAACAGAATTTTTTTTAAATTCCAGGTTTTATTTTGAAGAATCAAATTACAAAAATTGCTGTAAATATCACTTAACCAGTTAATAGTTGATTTGTGAATTGAATTCATACTTAAAATTATCATGTTATTGCGTTTGTATTGAATTACAAACTACATCCGAATACTATTCAAAAAATGTATAGCATCTGGATTTTCATAAAGAATTAAAAATAATAAATTCATGCAAAAAAAACAATTTTTTAAAATACAAGTATTTAGATATAAAATTCGGTTATTTGTTACATTTGCCCGAAAACGTTATTCACTAAATATAATATAATTATTCTATTATTGATAAAATAAATTAAAATTAATTTTTCAAAGTTAATTACAGTAATAATATGATTAAACGACATATTCATAGAAGGCTTTTGAAGAATCAAATTACAAAAATAGCTGTAAATATCGCTTATCCAGTTAATGATAAAAGCATCAAAAATTGCGAAACTCATTAAATTAAAATTTAGAAACGGTATTATTTTGGGTTAACATTTACCGTAATTGGGTTTCTGTGTGCTAAATTCATATGCTTGACTGCTAAAGAAATATTATCTAAAATATTTCAAGCAATTTTCAAAAATTTAAGTGATCATAAATGTTTGATAAATTCATTTATTTATGGATTATAGGTAACGCTTTCATTTAAACAATGAATTAATCAGTTTTGTTCATTTACTCAACTTTGTTATTTAATGAGTGTTTTTTATTACACTGTTTTGATTTTTTAATAAAAAATTGTAATAAAAACCTAATAATTATAATTATTATATCAAATTAAAGCTAAGATATGGCAAAAAAATTTTATTGTTTAAAATATTGGAATTTAATTCTGTTGTTCGAATATTTAGTAACCAAAATGTGTTCCTATTCTAAAAAATTGTGTTTATTTCTCATAATAAGTTAAAGAGAGTTATAACATTAGAAATCGAAAAACTTAACAATGATAAACAATTGTTAGAAACAGTTAATTATGGTATTCTTCATCGAATTGAACGATGTTTAGAAATGAATGGATGCTTTATTTTCATATAATTTTAATTATTCTAAGTTAATAGATAATGCTATCATTAAAAAACTATACCGTGTAATCAAAAAAACACTCGTTAAATAACAAAGTTGAGTAAATGAACAAAACTTATTAATTCATTATTTAAATGAAATATTTATATTCATTTTCTAGGAAATTAATAATGTTGTAAAAGTTATATAAACCATACGAAATGTAAAATTATTGTTGTTATTAATTTATAAGAATGAAAAATGGAATTTAAATCAATAATAAACGTTTTATAAATAATCGGCTCTACAATATTATTCAAAGTTTAATTTATTATTGCTATTTACAAAAAAAATAACGAAAAATTTAGCGATTAATTTGGCAAAAATCGTCCCAACGATTATGTGCGCGTTAATTATGAAAATAATAGTATCGAATTCAAAGCTAGAATTTAATAGTTAATAAGCTTAAACTTTTTTAAGAAATTGAGCTCATTATGAATTTTTCTTTTCTTTAGTTTTTTTCTTTTTTTTTACAATTTTTGCACCTCTACTCTCATTGTCTAATAGCTTAACAATAGTAATTATTTTCCTCAAATTGAAAACTATTGTTTCTTTTATTGCGTATTATTCTTATTTTAAAACATTATTTATCGGTAGTATTAAAGCAGAAATATTTATCGTCTCAACTTATTCATAAATAATCGCAATTATATTTACGCAATTTCTCAGTTTATGCTGCATTGACAAACATTTTTAATCACGCAAATATTAAATTTAAAATCTAATTATCAATAATATTTTTAACCAATAAATCATTGAGTATGTAAACAGTACTTCTACAATATTACGAGAGATTGCAGATGTGTTTTGAGCTCGAACTTAGAGCTTAATATTTTAGATGGAAAGTTTGCTTACAAAATAAAAGAAACATTAGGTAAAGATGTTTACGGTTTATAGTTCTTCGACCCGAACGGAACCGATATATATTAAATTTAATCTGAACTGAATCAAGAATATTGATGAATTACCCGAACCTAACCAATAAGAACCCTAAAACCGACAATTTACGCATAAAACTTGTAGCGGAAAGTCTCTATGAGTTTAATGGTCTCTGCGAGTTTATTATTTCCTATTTACTTCTATTGATACACAAAAAAATAAATGTGAATGTTTAAGAAAGTCAAAAACTACATTTATTTCTTTAAATTTTAAACGAAAAATTGATTATCGGCTTTTCGGTTTCACCAATATTAAAATTATTCGACCCGAATCTAACCGAGTGTTAGAAAATTGAAACCGAACCGAAGCGATAAGAAACAAGTAGAGTAAAACCGACGGGTATAACAGATCCAAACTAGAGTGCGAAATCATCAAAAAATTTAGGCCCGAGCCCGATGTAGGCCCGACAGGCATAGGCCCGATCCCGACAAAAGCCCGACAAATTTAAATTAAAAAAGCCCGATCGGCCCGATTTTCCATCGAAACAATTAAGTTATAATTAAAAGTAATAATTTAT
>JAQGAW010005048.1:0-10129 GCA_034698025.1 Phthiracarus crinitus | reverse complement strand
ATAGAGAAAATTTCCCTTAATAAACATAAAGGTGTGACGGACGGACAGACAGACGGACAGACAATGTCAAATCCATAATATGATTTCTGCAAAGTCATATAAAAAGAGTGAAATATATTATTAACTGAATTCTTTGAAAATAGTATATATCCTAAACCTTTTAAAAAGTGTGCGTATTTTGAAATAACAAGTGATAAAATTATAAATTAATTTTTAAAAAGTAAAATAGGTTAACCAGTTAACTCAAGAGTTAAAAAAGTTGCAGTTAAAGTTAATAAGTATCTTAACCGATGTTAAGGTTAATGTTAAAAAATATCGATACGGCTATATCTGACAGCAATTTTAAGTTAAGATAGTTTTTAGTCTCTCTTTTCTATTGATCATTGTTTTGTAAATTGAAAATTTATATCAAACTATTATAATTTAAGGTTTTGTAAGTAAAATAGTTGTTTAAATCGGAAATGTTACTCAGAAATGCGGAATATTTTATTCTTTATCATTCGGAATATGCGGCAATTTAGCCAATTATTATTCGATTTTTTGGCCCCAATTACAGATATAATTTAATAAAATAGCGTAATATGTCAACAAAAGTTTTCATTTTATTCAAATTATTTAAAAAATATTTCAGATTATTTTACTTTGCAACAATGATATTTTTCATTATTATCATTTTCCTCTTCAAAAATGAATTTTTATAATTTTTTTACCATTTTTAAAATCCCTTAATAAATATAAAGAATCGGTATAAAAGCTTAATAAATATAAAGAAATAATTCTTTAATAAATATAATCTGACAGACAGACAGACAATTCAAAATCCATATCTGCTTCTGCAGTCAGGTAAAACATTGTTAAGAGTGGAGGTTAAAGGTTAAGAAATTTTTTACTTCAATCACTAAAAATGTTTTACTAGTGATTGAGAGGCTCCTGACGTAACCTAATCCTAAGCAGAGCTCTATAAATTATTTTAAATGAAAAAATATTCTATTCATTATCAAAATGATTTAATACACATGTAGAACTTTTGTGATGAACAATATCTACATATGTTTTGGCAACTTTTGTAATAACAAACATGAAAGAGAATGAACATTAATAATGCGCTTGCTTTGTATAAATAGTGAAGAACGTTTTCGGTCACAGACCGATTTTGACCGAATAAGACCGACGAAAATAAAAAATAAGTTTCGGTTTAATGTAACAAATAGCTGCATTTTACCGAAAATATCTCTGCATCAAAATACTTGTTTTAAAGAAAGATTTAGTTTTTTGAATAAATTTATCATTATTATACCATTTATGAAATTTGAATGCTATATATTCTTGGAATTCTATTTGTATGCATTTTTTAATTTATTTCATATGAAATAACAATAATTTTTATTATGAATTCAACCGAATTTGACCGAATGTGAAGGCTAAATTAAATAAATGTGTCTGTTAATGAATTGAATAACCGAATTTGACCGAATTGAAAATTTTTTTATTCTGACCGAATATGACGGCCGAATTTAAAAATTTTATATGACCGAAAACGTTCTTCACTATGTATAAATGATTAAAAAAGAAATGCAATACAATCTGATTTTTATGGAAATCATTTTTATTTCTGTCTGAAAAATTATTTTGCATTTTTTTATCTCATAGACAGATACTTAGGAGATATTTCGTTGAGCACTTAAGAAAGTTTCTAACTTAAGAAAATAAATAAAACCGTTTTTAAGTTTCATAGAATGTGCGTAACATAGCACTGCTTACTCGTTAACTAATTTCTTTAAACTGACCATATATGGAGGACTCATATTACGCAAAAAACAGAGCACAACTTCAACTAACTTTAAAACATTGTTTATTAGGATTGAAAAGGTTCAGAGTGATGAACGAAATATCTTCTAATTATCGGTCTATGAGATAAGAAAATGCAAAACAATCTGATTTGTTTAACAAAGATTGTATTTATTTAACCGCAATTTTATGAGCACACGTACTGTACATACAACTATGGTCTACAATATATTTGACTATCAATAATGGATACAAATGACCAATAGATCAGTTGGAAATTGTTTAAATGGATTTCAGTGATTGTTGAAGAATTTTCACTGATATATTGACTGAAATCGGAACATTGACGACATTTCATCGAAATCCTTAGGTTTGTGGCGAACAAGTGTTTGAATGGTTTTCGTGGAAATATAATCCGTTTATCAAGTGATGTTAAATCGCTTTAATTATACAGAATATTATAAGAATACGATTCCATTTTATTTGCTCATAATTGGAATATTGTTTCAAATAATATCATGGAAACAGTTTTTCAAACGTGAAATTTGTATTAACGTTCGAACAAACCTTAACAAACATTAAATTGGTTTTTTCTTTAATAATTCAAATGTTTGTTATGATGAGTCGAATCGCAAACCATTACATGAATCACATAAAACAGTTGATTGTTTTTTGATTATGTTGACGTTGTTATTCCCAAACTCTGGTGAAAATATCAAAATCCTATCCATAATGTGGTCTAAAGTATTATGCGCTCAAATATGTGCCACAAGACGTCCGTTCGTCTGTTTCACTAGTGATGTAAACTTTTCAGTTTCCTGTTTACTCCACTGTTCGTCAATCGTTTATTTCAATTCATATGCGTTTTCTAACTTTTAGTTGATCTTTATTTTAATTCATAGTAAATAAAAATTTCTCTATAATAAATCAAAAACAATAAATGAGTAGCAAATTATTTTGATGTTCTCTCTAAGAAATCTGAATCACGAATGATGCAGTTTTCAGTCAGTACTCTCTCAGGAACTGTTACAACAATTCTTATTAAAAATTATAAGTGCATAAATGTATGCTCAGAAAATATTAATGACTTTAATTACAAAACTTTATGTTCACTCCAAGAAAGCTGAATCACTTAAGAGAGATATTTCAGTGTGCATTCCCTTAAGTATTATTTCAACAATACATTTAAATAAAAAGTATTTACTAAAATTGGAACTTGTGTTCTTAAACACTATTTTACTGTTAATAAAATGGGATTTTTGGTAAAAATAATAAATTGAATGAAAGTGAGAGATTTTGGTAAAAATAATAATTTTAATTTATTTAATTGTTTTTACAATTTTATTCGAACAACAAAAATGTTTTTAATAGGAATGACACATTTTAAGTACAAATTTAATAAATACAAATCTAGGAATAAAATACGATGTATAGAAAACGATTTTGTTTAAGATATAGTTTTAAACAATTATTTTACGAATTTGGTTGTCTTAATTAAATTCTTACGATTGAATCCAATCGAGAATATATTTTACCATTAGTGCAACCACACCAGTGGTAGTTGTGATTTTCAGTGTGTAAATTCTTGTGGTGAATTCTATTTTACAGTTATAAAACTACAAACGTAATAATTAACAAAAGTATTTAACTTAATACGATTGTTTTTGTTACTGTTCAAAAGTGTTCCATTTTACATTCGATTATTAAATTTAATAAAAAAAATGCACAAGAAAAACTTTGCATCTAACACCTAGTTGATTTTGATCACGCGTTGACTAACTCTAATCGATTTGTATTTCATACTTCAGCTATTCTTGGTGTTTCTTTCATTGTTAACAGTGTATATTACGAAACTAAAAAAATATTCAATGTTCACTCATTTCAATCACTGTTAAACTCATACAAACTCCATGCCACACTATGAGCACACGCACATAATCTCAAATGCAGTTACATTCATGCATACTTCACGCAACCCATTAAACCGAAATTAATGTTTAGTCCACGCTTCTAAACTTAAAACAAATTAATAAAATAGTTTTATATAATTTTCTAGGATGTTTATTTCATAAAGGTTTTTTAAACTATCATTTCATGAAAATGACATAATATAAACATTACATAATAATATTGGCATACTATTAGTGATGTTTCTGGTCAATTCTCAAATTTGGGTAATTGTAAATTGTTAATTTAAATAAAGAGTAATTTAAAGTGATTTTTGAGTAAATCTAATAGTCTATAATTTTTTCAGCAATACGTACATCCAAATTTTTTTGATTAAGAGTTTAGAAATTTCTATTAATATCTTTCTAAAGAAAAATCTTAGTATTGCAGTTGTAATTTGTGAAACAGGAGTTGTTTGTGGCTGTGTTTGGCAACACTTGTGTTATCATTGCTGTTGCTGTTTATCGGTAGGTTTTTGATTGGGTTGTGCTGAGATTTGTTGGTCGTTATTCTCAGTTTACTTTGGGAAGTTGGCATTTAAACTTTTCTTAAATTTAATCATCTTTATTCGACAATTACATAGATCTTCCCAATGAACACATGAATCTTTCACTTTCAAAGTATAATTAACCTGTATCTGAATTAATTAAATATTTAAAATTCATGTTATAAGTAAACTTTTATCATAGTCCAAAATTTTTTCGACTTCAAAAGAGTATATTTGATTATACTCTTCGTCACAATCTTATAATAACGGAAACACAGGTCGACTAAATTTTTTTAAGGTAATTAATTACCAAATATTTGCAGTAAATGAGGTGTATAATAAATTTTTGTGTATTTTCCCATTTAACCATTTGGGTATTTTATAATTAATTGCATTTATCTATAAAAATAATAGTATTAAGTATAAAATACAAATATAAAAATTTCTTACTATTGTTATCTATACTTTTATCAACTGTATGGATGTAGAAATCTAAATCTAATCCATACATGTTTTAATTAGTTCATAATCTTTGATGAGCTGACAATAATTATTAAGGCCTTGAAAATCGATAAATATCTATTTTTAAAAATTATGAAAAAACATAATAAAAGCTAAAATAAAGTTGTAATATAACATAAACAACTCAAAAAATATGAAATTAATTAAACTTTTCGAACTATTTTAATTTTTTCGAGCTATTTTAATTTTTACAAACTATTTTATTTTAATTTTAACTATTTCAATATTTTTAATAATATTGGCAAAATTATCGTCAAAATACGATGAGTTTTTAGAGGGGTAAATTTTTATCTATTAATTCTGCAAAATATGTTTGAAAAATTTTTTTGAATAAAGTATTAATGCGGGAAAAGAATAGATATTATCAATTAAATTCGACGAAGTTGAAATTTACCACTTATTTTTTAAAAATTTGTAAAATTTTTTAGTAAATTTTTCAAACTATTTGGTCATTTATTTATAACGATTCATAAACTATTTTCCACCATTTTTTCTAACTATTTTAAAGACCTTAATAATTATCAACTATATACGTAATTTAAATACAATAGTATGTGTTCACTAAAAAACAAACACACGTTTTGACTAAGTAAACATTTATAATGTCATAAATAACGTTTTTATAGTTTTAAGATTAAAAATATATTTTTTCGCTCTCTTGTCAGTAGCCCTAATGACTTTCGCTCTCATACTGGGTAACCGTTTAAAATTCTAATTACTATAAATTAGTCAATATAAATTTTTTAAGATAGATTGAAAGCAATATAGAAACAAAAATTTGGTAATCTTTTAAGAGTATATTATCATCCAAAATAATTTTTCAAAAATCATAAAATGATTTATTTTATAACTAACACAGGAATCTCTAAGAGTGTCTCAAGCTGAATTTTTTGAATCCACTTTTATTTTATTTCTGCTGAGTGTGGAAAGGTGCTTTGATGGCTTTTAAAGATGCGGTTGACTATAATGCATTTTAATGTACTGCACTGAAATAGTTCATAGCGCCACCGCATAGCTTATCAGCACATTAGCAGTTTAAGTTATTTTATAATTGACTATAAAATATATTTTCAGTGATTAATTAAGAAACTTTTCTTATTCGTATTACTCCTGTTTGCTTCACTCCTGCGTTGCGATTGAATGCTATTCAGTACATTATGATTAAGGATAGGAAGTTTAAGACCTTAAATAATACTGAAAAATAAACTAAATAATACCTTAATTAATACTTTATATATTTTAAATTCGAACAATTTATTACAATTACACTTTAATCAAACCAATTTAAATTTCAATGAATATAAAAGAGTTGATTAATATTTTCTTCGGTATTACTAAATAAAATTCACAAAAAATGTTAAAAATTTTTTAGTAATTTATGTGCAATACTGAAGAATGTATTTTCTGAAACAAAGTTTAGAGTTAACATTGCATTAACTAACATTACTTACATATTTGGAACAATTTTTCCATAGTTTTTTAATTAGAGATCCCCATTTTAACTGTTAACTTTTAATTTGACGGTTAAAGTTAAGAAATAAGGGAAGAGTCAAAGTTAAGAGTTTAACAGTTTTTTAACCGTTAATTTTTAAAGTTAAACCCAATAAATCGTTTAACTCAATTTAGTTTTTAATATAATTTTTCATTAAATTATATTAAGAATAATTTCTATTTTCAATTTTTAAAAAATTTAAATAAAATTATTTTTCACGTTATTAATTTCTATTTTAAATATTTAATTAGAATTTAATTTTTTACTTTGTATTATTTTACTCATATTTGATATTTTAATTAATTTTATAATATTTAGTCAAAAAGGGGACTTAACTCTAGTTAATAATGTTATCAACCTGTTAAGGTTAAAGTTAAAATAATGTTAAGAGTTTAGGTTAAGAGTTAAGACATATCTTTAACTTTTAACTTTTGTTCATCACTATATTTAATTAGACTGGCGTCACTTTACTAAAAATCATAAAATTTTACCTTAAATTCGTTAAGTATTATTTATAAGACAAAACGAGGAAATTAATACGGTACTTTATAAGACATGCAAAGTGATTCGCACTAAACTTTTCGCTATACATATCGATAATCGATGCTTCTCTTTACTCATTTTAATTGCTTTGATATAGCAATCAACATATTTTTATTCTAACTTAAGAATGTATTAAATCTAACTTAAATAAACTTTGAATCGAAAAATCGCATAACAATAGTATTTGTTCGAGTATCGCAGTTTGTAAACAAATAATAAACCATTGATAGTATTTCACACAATTATCGATATGTATAGCGAAACGTTTAGTGCGAATCACTTTGCGCTTATACCCAAATCGATTCCGACGAACTATCATTAGGCAAATGGTCTGACATCTCGTGTTTGAAAAGAAATTTTGTGTCAGAAAATGCCAACAATAACAATACAAAGTTTGCTTAATATGCTTATTAATACAAGGAAGCAATTTGAAAACTCTTTTTCACATCAAAATGTAACAAACATATCACTGGAAAACAAAGGAAAACAATTAAACATAACAATTGAAAAGATATTCAGTAAACTAGAAAATTCTATTTCACAACAAAATATTACAAACATAACACATGATATTTCTATGAAACAATTAAATGCTACACTAAACGAGTTATTAATCTCTAATTTTAAACATGAAAACAAATCTAAACAATTAGATTTAGCATTAAATGGTAACATAACTGAATTAAAAATGTCAAATTCTAAATTCGACACAACAACTAAACAGTTAAACACAACACTACAACTGTTAAGCGAAAAAATCGATTATCAAATATTACAACAAAGCAAAACAATACAATCTCTTGAAAACACAATCAAACAATTAAATGCTACAAACTATGAACTGAAAATGAATAACACAAATCTTGGCATTTCAACGAAATAATTAAACACAACAATACAACAGTTAACTAAACAATATGAAAATAAAAGCAAAGAACTTGACAGTATGACCAAACAATTAAACGCAACAAATCAACAGTTAAATAAAGTATTGGGAATTAATCTCAAAGAACTTGACATTTTAATTAATAATTTTCACGTTAAAACTTTCATTGAGTTTAATACACTAAAAGCTTTTATATATCCATCTAAAGAATTTTGGATGTTAAGATCGGACGCTATAAGCGTTTGCCATCAAAACAACGGAACTCTTGTCGACATCTTAAACGAAAACAAACAGAAAATAGTTGAATCGTATTTGGCTGAGATTATTCGCTCCAAAGCTAATAGATTCCCCTTTTTTTGGTTGAGTGGATATAACGATGCGGGAACATATAAGTGGATGAATAGTGGAAAACCTATAAGTGGATATAACAAATTGGTTCGATACAAAACCTATTTATGATAATATGTATGTAAGAATTGATATGTATGATATTTCGTATAGTAATTACGTCAAAAATTAGTTTAACTTTTTTAATTAAAATTTTATATTTTTAGCTCACTTTTTTTTATAAAAAGGCGAGCTTATGGATTTGACCATGTGTGTCCGTCCGTCTGTCTGTCCGTACGTACGCAGTCTTTATATTAATAAAGGGATTTTTTCAGTTCTTTATATTAATAAAGGGATTTTTGAAGATAGGAGTCTTTTGAAGATAGGAGTCTTATTGCGTATAGTTGTCTTTTTAAGGATAAGAGTCTAAGGATAGGAAAAAATTTTAAAGATTTCAAAAAGTGAGCTCTTTGATAACGTGTCGTTCTTGTGAAACGTGTCCAAAGAAGTCGCGACGAAACCACCCACAAATCCAACGCCCAAACCTAAGGGAAACCTGGGGTCAATGGCACCGGTATTGGCACCAATAAAGGGGACACAAACGCGTGGCTAACGCTTAACAATTTTATTAAATAAATGCGTAAAACGCTAACAAATCATACTTAACGGCGTAACGCCAAACCAGACCTGTGCTGTACGGACCAGCGGTTCCAGTGGTGTCACGCTTAACACAGCACACAATTAAATAAGTAAGTAAGTGGTAAACAATTCAAATAAATATATATATAAATATTAATAAAAACAAACGCCTCAAAGGCTTATAGAAAATTATTTAAGTGATCAGTTTGAGAGCAGTCAACACACTGAATACATTGCGCATAACAGCGCTTACATGTTTTTAGTTTTAAAGTTTAGTCACTATTACGTCATTTCAATATCATGTTTGTAATTCCAGTAATGTATCGTTTGTGTGATTATTCCCAAAAATAAATATAAAATAATGCAAATATTAAACTGGTAGCGAATATTTAAAAAGTAAGCAAAATCCCCAATTTTGATGAAAAAATCTTTATTCTCAGTTTTAATTAATATAGAAAGAATGGAACGAATACATAGAATAATAACACAAATTAGTGCTATAATAGGATTAAAATATACATAACTTCTTTTAGCATTTCCAATCATAAACTGCCACAATCCTATCGAATAGAAGTGATTGCCAGCATTGTTTATAACCATGTAATTTTGCAAACGTTTACTTGTATCGATTTCTGATTTGTAATTTTCCATTATTTCATACAAAGACAATGAAATGAATGGTTTGTATCGAAAATTTTATTGTATGCACTATTTTTATGATGTTTAAACCCTTATTATAAAATTATGATTAATATATATTTAAAAATATAAATTACAAAAATTTATAGTTTTATCGTTCTAAAGTAATTACTATTCGCTATTACTTTTTGGATATACTTTACTATTATTCGGAATATAGATGACAATATGCTCAGAATGAGCTTAAGCAAGCTTGAGCTGAGCTGAGCTTGAAGCTGAAATTATTGTTGTCAAGAAGCTTTAAGCTCAAGCTCAAGCTCAGGGATTTATGAGATTGAGCTTAACAACTCAAGCTGAAGCTCAGTATACTGAGTTTTTTGCCATTTCTAATTAGGATTATCGAAAAGAGTGAAAGAAGTCGATAACTATTTCAAAACTGAACTCTCGAGCGTTGCTCTGTGATCATACCATTATATATTAAGTTATGTCAATCACGTGTTTAACTTATATTTGTTTTATGTTAAAAATAATAATTTCAAAGATAAGATGGGTTTTTAGATCATTACTATAATCATTAATATTTTTAATGGTGATTTTAATATTAAATTAACTATATATAATTAAGATTATTTTCATTCAAATATATAATTATGTTTTTTAGTAATTAATGAGTTATAAAATATATTTTATTTTATAATATTTCATTTGATTAATCGTATTTTCATTATTACAATCAATAATAGATATTAAGCATTATTATTTAATATCTAAAATATAGAATATAACTAATCAAAATTAGGTATTTTGAAATAACAAATATTTATTATTATTATTTATATTTTTAATGTAAACATTTATT